>VDFB02058467.1:0-23101 GCA_007258455.2 Sequoia sempervirens
TTTTTTTATTTTTTATTTTTTATTTTTTATTTTTTTTGTCTTTTTGATATTTTTTATTTTCTTTTTTTGAATTTTTCTGATTATTTGATTTTTTTGTTTTTTCTCATGCAAAGAATTTTTTGAGATGGATGATATTCATGGGCTCTTCTAGGGGATCTCCTTCCATGGTAGCTAACTGATATGCCTCCGATCCATATTTTGTTGTAAAAATGTAAGGGCCTAGCCAATTAGCTTCAAATTTTCCCTTCTTTTCTTGTTCCTACAAACTACACTAATTTTCTTTAAGGACCAAATCTCCAATTGTAAATTCTCTAGGATTAATCTTCTTTTTGTATGACCTATGAGGCCTATTCTGATATGCTTTTAGATGATTAAGGGTGTTTAATCATTTTTCATCTAGAAGCTCCAGTTGTTGAAGACATGTCATGTGATATTATTCATCATTGATGAGATGTTGTAAGGAGATTCTGAATGATGGGAGTTTGACCTCTATTGGAAAGATGGCCTTGACACCATATACGAGGGAATAAGGAGTAACTCCTATGTGTGTGTGAATGCTAGTGCAGTATACCCATAGGGCAGGGCTAAGTTATAAATGCCAATCACAACCAACTTCATTGACTATTTTCTTTAGGATTCTTAGGATGGTTTTATTTGTAGTCTCAACTTGGCCATTTCCTTTCAAATAATATGGGGTTGAAAAATGATGTTGAATGTGGAATTGTTGACACAAATTATAAAATTCTTAGCTTTTGAAAGGGAATTTATTGTTTGTGATGATGGAAGCAGGGATTCCAAAGTGAAAGATAATGTAATCGAGGATGAATTTAGAAATTTGTTTCCCCGTAACATAGGTCATTAGTATGGCTCTAACCCATTTAGTAAAATATTCAGTAGCGGTGATTATAAATTTATGACCATTTGAGGATGTTGGGCTTATCTTGCCAACAATGTCCAATCCCCATTATGAGAAAGGCCATGCAGTGACAATGGGTTGCAATTCTTGTGATAGTGTGTGAATCAAGTCATTGTGTTGTTGACAAGGATTGCATACCTTTACCAAGTTGATAGCATCTTGTTCCATTGTGGGCTAGTAATATCATGTGCATAGCAATTTTTTAGCTAACATTGGTCCACTAGAATGGGCCCCACAAATACCTTGATGTACCTCATTTAGGGTAGTTTGAGCTTCTTCTAAGTCCAAACATATTAGGAGGGTGCCATCAATAGAGCGACAGTCAAGAATGTCTCCTAGAATAGTGAAGCAAGAAGTTTTTTTTGATAAAGTATTGGCATTGGGAAGTTGAGAGATTGGGTGGGATGGTATTATTACATAGGAATTTGTATATGTCCTAATACCATGGTGATTTAGGACCAACAATGTCACAAAGCATTTCAGATTCAAGAACATCATAAGTAAGAATCAGAAGTTGTTCTATGAGAAATTCATATTGATGACTATTTTGGGGGACATTGACAAGAGAACTAGGATGGTAGCCATAGCATTAGATACTTTTTTGTTCACTCTTGGTATCTGATCAAACTGGATTTGCACAAATAGTTCTTTGAAGTTTTCCACCATATGCTTGTATGGAAAAAAAAATTCATTCTTTGTTGGATACTCATCATTTACCTACTTGATGACCAATTGAGAGTCAACATATACCTATAATTTTGTAATCTTCCATTAGATGGAAAGCTTGAGTTCTATTATCAATACCTCATATTTTGTTATATTGTTTGTGCAAGGAAAAGCAATTTGATATGATTTGGGGATACAATCTCCTTGAGGTGTAACAAAAAGTATTCATGCCCCTAAGCCATGCTATGTAAAAGATCCATCAAAGTATAAATTACACCATTTTCTTTATTTTGTAGTCATTATATGTTCATCTAGGAAATTGGACAACAATGGATGACTATCTTTTAGGGGAGCCTCGATGAGCTAATCAATGACCACTTGTCCTTTAATAGCTTTTATGTCTACATACTCTATGTCAAATTCAATCAGAACCATGATCGATTTAGCTACTCGACCTTGAAGTGTTACTTTTGAAAGTAGGTATTTTAATGGATCAAATTTTGAAATGAGTTGAGTCTTGTGATTGAGCATATAATGTCATAGCTTCTTAGGAAAAAAACCCATAGCCAGACATGCTCTTTCTATTGATGTTTAGTTCAGCTCACTGCCAGCTAATGTTTGATATATGTAGTATATAGCTCTTTCTTTTCCCTTGTCACCGTGTCGAGCTAACAATTCCCCTAGTGCCACTTGTGTAGTTGATATGTACAATAGGAGTTGTTTTTCTACTTGTGGAAGTACTAAGACTAGTGGTGTTTCAAGATAGTCTTTTAGTTGTTAAAAATCTTGTTGACACTTATCATCCCATTTGAATGTGATATTTTTGTGAAGTAGGTGAGAAAAGGGCTAACATTTATCTGCCAATTGAGAAATGAATCTTCTGAGGGCTTGTAGCTTTCCTTGCAAACTCATGAGTTGTTTTATGTTCTTTGGTGGAGGCATTTCTCTAATTGTTTTTATTTTTGTTAGATCTGCTTCAATTCCTTGGCGAGAGACAATAAAACCTAACAGTTTTCCTAATGAAACTCCAAAGACACATTTCTTTGGATTTAGGCGTAATTGATACTTTTCTAGTTGATCAAATATTTTTTCCAATACTTCAATGTGTTCTTTTGGTTTTTTATTTTCCCAGTAAATCATCCACACAATCTTCCATAATATCATGTAGCATGTCATGGAAGATGGCATTCATTTCTCTTTGATATGTGGCTTTGGCGCATTTTTAAGTCCAAAGGGCATGACCTAATAGCAAAAGGTTCCCCATGGGGTTATGAATGTTGTTTTGTGTTGATATTCTTCAACAATGCAAATTTGATTATATCCTGTAAATTCATCCATGAGTGAGAGCATTTCATGTTCAACAGTGAGATCAATAATCATATCAATATTAGGTAATGAAAAGTCCTCTTTTAGACATGCTTTATTGAGATCTCTAAAACTTGTACATATGCAAATTCCCCTAATAGGTTTTGTGACTGGTACAATGTTGGATAACCATTCAGGATAATCAATAGGTTTAATAAATCTATCTTCTAAGAGTTTCTATAATTCTTCTTTTACCAAAAGAGCTATTTGTAGGTGCATTTTATGCAGCTTTTGCTTGACTGGTTTTGCATCTAGATACATTGCCAAATGATGTACAAAAAGGGATGGATCTAATCCTGGCATGTCTTTATATGTCCAAACAAATTTGATAGATTTCCTTTTAAGGAACTCTCCTAAATTTTCATTAAATGTTTCTTCTAGCTCTTTGGCGATGTAGGTAATTTTTGGTTGTTTATATGTTCCCAAGTTGATGTCCCTAATGTCTTCAATTAATATAGTAGATGTCTCATCATGGTTGGGAATTGAGTCATATGCCCCATCCTCCAATGCCTTAGAAAGTTTTTCATTGAAGGATGCATTTTTTATTTTTACTTTTTCATGATCCAAAAGTGCCTCATCGAGGTTTTAACCTAGGGATCTTTCTTTTTTATTTTTATTTTTGTGACTAAGGCACATGATTTGCTCTCCAAAATAAGTATCTTTATCTAGCATGATTTGATTATCTTGCTTATGATCTCCAAATGGGATATGTTCTCAGACCCCCATGATTTTTGCAATAGCTTCATCATTTTGAAATACGTCCAAGGATGGAGGTCCTTGTGGGTCCCATTCAATTAACTCGGGATATACAACTAGGAGTACTATGGAGGAAGAAATGGTGAATAGATGTTTGGTGTCAAAAATTTCAGCAATGGTATGAAAGGATTATTCAATGGAACCTCTCTAAGATTTCTTATTAGTAGAAGTCTTTCTTCCTTTATCATAGGAACACTGGGGTTTTATGGTTACCAAATCAGTGGCCAAGAAGCTAAGTCCTTGATGATCCTTGTATTCTCGGAGCTGAAACGGTTCCATGATTCCTTGTTCTTGTGTTCCCAATCCTTTTCCTTTATAGCCCCAATTTTTTCATATGTCATGTCCTTTAGGATATCTATGGATTTCTAGAGCAAGAAGCTCATTCTCTTCTTTGTATAGCCAAGTTGTAACATCCATTTCTTGGCCCAAATCTCCTTTATCCAATAATCCCCATTTATTGAAATTTTTGAAAGTTTCTTTCGGTTTCAAGTTAAGTATTTGGCCATATGAGCAAGGAGATAGAAAAAGATGTCCTATGTGGAAAGAATTTTGAAATTTATATTCTCTACATCTTGTGTCAGTTATCTTGACCTTGTCCTTAGAAATGGTGGGTGGTGTGGATGTTTTTTGTAATGCGCATGGGTCAATGTAATTGGATGAAGTGGAAGCTTCCTCATTAATAGGACAATGGTGATAGCTTTTTATTTTCCTTCCAATGCCTTTCAATATTGGAGATGTTGTGGGTTGGAATGAATGCTAATTTCTTTTCCATCATGAGATATTTTTAAGCATTGGTGATAGGTAGAAGGTATGGCTTGCATAGCATGTATCCAAGGTCTTCTGAGGAGAATGTTATATGGTAGATCAAGGTCAAGTATATGACATGTTGTATACATGATGGCTGATCCAACTTGAATAAGTAGCTTGATAGTATCTTCTAATTCTATTTTAGCATCATCATATGCTTTAATAGTTATCTTTTTATGGGGATCAATGACATCATTTGAATATACCAACCATTTTATTAATTTTAATGTACATAAATTTAGGCCAGATCCACCATCTATTAGTACCCTTTTGATGTTGTTCTTGTGGACAATGGCTGGAATATGTAGTGGTTTATTATGGGGTGTTTCAGTATGTAAATCTTTATTAGTGAATGATAGTTGAGGTGGAGATGATAGATGTCCAATTATGGATTGGTACTCAGGATTCTTGGAGGGATTTTTCAAGTGCTTCCTTGTGAATGGGTGAAGTATGAAGGAGTTCTAGGATGGAAATTTGGGATGGTGTTTTTCCAATGTATTCAATGATATTATATTTATTGGTGTTAGATGGAGTGGATGAGGATGGTGTTCCTTGTATCATCACTCGACCATGGTGGGTGGTAACAGTGCAATTGGGTGCTTTGATGGTAATGGTGTTGCATTGTTCAATTCGTCCAATGATTGTGTCATGCATGGATGGGTTGGAGTTATTGGTGTATGTGTATGAAACATTATTATATGATGATTTTCTGCCATTATGTTGTGGGAAGGGTTGTGTATAAATACCTAGTTTCTCATTAGGGGAGTTCTAATTTTAGATTTTGATTTCTCCCTTATAGCTGAGATATTGAATATAACTCTTTAATCTCATACATTTGATGGTTTTTTGTCCTTTAATGTAGTGATACTCATAGTATTCATCTTCCCTATACTATTTAGTTTTTCATTTTCTTTCATCAAGCAGTGTAGTGATAGGGAATTTGATCATGTTTTCTTGTGTCAATCTATGAAATATAACATCAAGAGGTTCCCTAAGAGGAGTGTACTTGTGTTTGGATTGGTTATTATTGTTTCTTTTTTTACCTTGCCCTTGGGAAATGGTTATGGTCTTGTAAACACCTTGTTGTTGTTGTGGTGGTTGTTTGTTTTGACATGGTGTTTTTTGTATATTTTGCACATGTTTTCTATTAGTTACAAAATCATTTACAACATTTTTTTTGGACCAATATTTAGGTTTATCATTAGAGGATTGGTTATTGTCTTTTTGGTCCTTATAGATCTTGATTACCCCACCTAGAATTAAGGCTTTTTCAATGGTTTACCCTTTTTCAATGACATCATCAAATGTGGTGACACATTGTAGTCTCAAGTGTAGGGAAATTTTTGGGTTTAAATTTTCAATGAATATGTCAACCATTTGTTTTTCTAGTACTTGTAGGGGAAATCTATTTGCAAGGTGTTGCCATCTTGAAAGAGCAACAAGATTTTCTCCATTATTTTTTTTTGTTGTGCATAACTTTCCAAAGTTATTTTTTGATCAATGTTATAGGAAAAGTGTGTTACAAAACACTCAGCTAAGTCTGTGGACTTAATAGATCCCTAATGTAATTGTGTAAACCAATCTAAGGCTACACTAGTGAGACTCTTAGGGAACAAATTCATAAGGTATATGTCATTGTAGGTCACTTTTTGGCATTAGACTTAGAAATATTTTAGGTGTTCAATGGAGTTACTCTTCCCTTTATATTTATCAAACTTTGGGATCTCATAATCTTTAGGTAAGGGAATAGATAATATGGATTGGTAAAATGGGTAAAAACATATGTCTTCATATCTAAAGGTCCTCTTGGCTTGACCAATTTGAATTCCTTGGATCATGTCTTTCATTTTTTGCAACTCTTGGGAAAGATATGGATCTTGTGAGGGTGGTTGGTTGTAAGTATATTGATAGGAGAAATCGATGTGTTATGTTGGGTATGCATGGTGGTAGTGTTGACTTGAGGGTTGGAAGTGAATGTGTTATATGGAGGTAAGGATTGATTATTGACAATTTGGGGATTAGGATTGTTAGGGGGTGGGGGAAGCAATGTGTTATTAGGGGGTTGAGATGTATTTTCTGGGGCAGTATAATTGGCATGAATGGATGAGGTTGGGTGAGACTGTGTGGTTATGGTGGGGTTGGTGGGGGTGTAAGTGACGTTAGTATTGGGAGGAATAGTGACCCTTAGGTGTGATGAAAGTGGGGGTAAGTTATTGAGGGGTTTTGTTGTGTTTGTGGAAATGGGAAAATTTGTATTTATGATGAGAGGTATTGTGGTATTTAAGGAAAGTGATGGGTTGGTGTTAGATGAGGTTGTTAATGGGGGGATATTGGGTCAATTTTTGTTGGTGGAAGAGGAGATGTTGGTGTTAGGTTGAGACCCAACAAGATGGTCAAAAAAATTATTGGATGATGAAGGATTTTTTGAAGGATTACTATTCCTTGCTTGTAGTATTTTGTTAGTAGAGGGTATTTTATCTCCTTGTGCTAGGAGGCTAAGGACAATATAGTCTTTGTCAAGGAGAATAATTTTCTCCATTATTTGTTGATTATAGGGATCACTTGAAAATTCCCTTAGTCTAGGGGATTCTTCAGGAGCGTCTACCATTTCTTCATGTGGAGTGGGTGGTTGGGATGATAAAATTTCCTCTCCATGAGAATCCATTAATTTCTTTGCTTGTAATCTAGTGAGTGGCATGCAAAGAGGGGATTCTTTAAGAGATTGACTGGTGCAGGAGCACCTATCTTCTTCTATCTAGACTTGATCTAGTTTGGTTTGGAATAGGTTTTTTTAGGAGTCTTTGGGTTTTAAGTGAGTCCATAAGGTCTAATTGACCATTTGAATGAGTCTAGAAGTCCAATTTGTAAAAGTAGAGTAATATTGTCAAAATGATGCATAAAGATGCAAATATGTAATTAAGGGTTTTGTAAGGTTTAGTGTGTGAGGTCTTTTATTTTGGTAAATAAGGTCTTATTAGACCATTTTAGGTTGTTTTGAGTCATATTTAAAGGTCTTTAGGAGGTTAAGGGGTTAAAGTTTCTAAAATGATAAAATTGACAAAAGTTGTCAATGTTGTAATACAAAAATGCAATGCAATGGAAGCTCAACGGTCAAATGGAATGGGAAAGGTAGTTGGGAATTTTGGAGGGAAGTTTTAGGATGTAAATTTATAAATATATGTCATCCATCGATGTATATTGTTGTTGAAACATTTGAGAAGAAGATTCAATAAACAATACCCATGTTTTGCTTGAAATACTGTATTTTGCATCAAAAGTTGAACTTGCAGGCTTTTGTACGTGACCATATAGCAACAACATGTGCAAGAAAGTGTGTGAGAAGTTTAAGATAGGTCTTATATTTGATTTGAAGATAATTTTAAAGCAGCACATTGAATATAAGTTGATTTCTTATCAAAACACTATAGGCAGGCCTGTAAGTGCAGATTATAGTTTTAAAGCCCTAAAATGGAGTAAAAGCCCATTCCACATACTGTAAACATTGTAACTAAGTGGAATTGGCATAGGAAGTTAGTTTTAGGATAGTAGAACATTAGGTGTGATTTATATGATGAGTTTGGGGAGAAAAATTGACTTTCCTGAGGGTTTTGTGGAGAATTGGGCATGAAAATTAGGGTTTAAAGAGAGAGTTTGATGAAATAAGTTGTGTAGAGGCTAAGAGTTGGACTTGTGAGAATTTAAAAACATATTAAAGCATGTTGGAGGAAATTTTATGGTTGTGAGAGGTTGCTAATCCCTAGTTTGAATAAACCCTACCCTCTAATGGTGAAATTGGGGGTTTACTATAGCAACAGTTGGATGAGGGTTTGGAGACCTAAAATTTGTTGAAAGTGGCTTTTTTGTTGCCTTTCTATAAGGTCTGAGAAGTTATCTTAGGTTGATTGTGAGTTTTATGAGGACTTGCTTTGATGAAATAAGTTGTGTAGAGGTTGAGAGTTGGACTTGTGAGAATTGGTAGACATATAAAAGCATGTTGGAGGAAATTTTATGGTTGTGAGGTTGGGAATCCCTAGTTTGAATAAACCTTACCCTCTAATGGTGAAATTGTGGGTTTATTGTAGCAGCAGTTGGATGAGGGTTTGGAGACCTAAAAGTTGCTGAAAGTGGCTTTTTTGTTGCCTGTCTATAAGTTCTGAGAAGTTATCTTAGGTTGATTGTGAGTTTTATGAGGACTTGCTTTGAAAAATAGACCTAATTGGTCTTTTAGGACAGCATGGTCACAAGAGTTAGAGTGAATTGTTCAAAAGGAACCTATATTGGTTTTGAAACACGTTAAAGATGGCCAAAAAGGGGGTTCAAATCTACCAAGAGTCTCTGTAGTTTATAAGTGGATTGTGAGAAAAGTTGCCAAATATTGGTTTGCAAACCTACTAGCCAAGGGTGGAGTTAGATTGAAAAGGTGATTTGTGAAGGTATTGTGAATCTTTTGAGGATTGAACTAAATTGAATTGTGTTGATGTAGTTGAAATCCACCTATCCCTGCATCACTAATGATGTGGATTTTGGATTAGATTTGGACTTAGGTTTATGATAGGATTTGGATAAGTTATGATGACCTTAGGATTGGTTTGGGATGATTGATTTTGATGATGGGTTTTGGTTTAGGATGGTAGGGTAGGAGGATTGGATTGATTGATGGTAAGATAGGAGGATTGGATTGATTAGATGGATGGTTTATGACTTTCCTGCTTAGGATAGGCTAATTCCTAAACAAGGATAAATGAGTGATGATTTTGAAAAATTTAGGAAAAGGGAGCCACTCCTTAGGCTAAATTATCCAAAAAGAGATGATTTTAGTTAAAGATGTAGCTTAAAATGGGAAATTCCTTGGATTAAAGAGGATGATGGGAGGATTTAGTTTGATTAAAAAAAAATGAAATGGATGATAATGGGTGATGATTTTTGAAGATTTGGATGATGTATCCTATGATTGGATCAAATTTATGATATGAAGATGATTGGTGACTCTAAGGTTTTCCTAATTCCAAAGGGGTAGATTTGAATGATGGGGAGGGTGGATGCTTGATAATGGAAAGATAATGGTTTTTCAATGATTAGAAGATGGAAAAGTTGCAGATTGATGTCCGACTAGACCAAGCAACCCTAAAAGGTCAAAGTGAAGGACTCAGATTTTATCACAGGACAAAGGCACATTTTTAGGAAAACACTAGAACAATAGGTTTTAATGTAGGAACACAATCTTAGGCACAATAGGATTTAACAAAGGTGCAATAGTTGTGTCCTAGGAACAATTCTACAGTTTGAGTATTTTTGGCACGATTTCAGCAAACAATAAAACAAATTGGATAGATTTGAATTTTTTTGATGTTTTAAAAGGGTATGGCGAAATCCTCAACCCTTTGGCTGATTCATTTTCATAGGCTTCACACAAGAAGACACTCCAAGCACTTGATTACAAATCCTAAGATCACGTAGGTTTATAGATTAATGTGGGCTCACCACCCAATAAAGCTTGGGTTAATACTCCTTGATACTCAGGTGGTTCTCTGGGGCACCCTTTCTCACGAAGGCAAATAGCTAGAGCTCTAGTGGCACAGGGTCATCAACAGACACCAACATTCTCACCTTCACTCTCTCCTTGGGAACTCTCATAGTTCTCCACAAGGATTTTTATCTCAACCTAAGGGAATATGTGGTGAGTAACTTCAAGGTATGATCCGCATCCCTTGCACCACACTAACCTACATTCGATGGCTTTCTAGGTTTACAATGTATTTCTAGGGAGTCCTTGATATACACAAGGTACGTGAAGCCCAAACTATGAACACTAGTCCATCATAAGCGTGGATCAAGAGCTTCAGTGAGGTACTCTAAGCTCAAAACAACCCTTCACTTCTAGCCTAGAATCACCCTAGGAAATCAAATCTTTTCCAATTATGACACAACTAGATTGGGGTACAACTTTAGTTCTCCCCCCTTTATATACCTTGTTGGTACGCATGGTTGGAATCATCCCCTAGGGTGATGAAATCCCTAGGTAGGTTCCCTAAAAGGAAAGTCACACTAGGTGTTTTTGATCCCCCATATCACATAGAGTGCAAGGGGAGAGCATACACACAAAATAGTGACATTATGTTTACCTAAAACACTGATCTAAACAAAATGAAGAGATGTAAAGATTTCTAATCCCCAAGATCACACTAGATGTGAGGAGAGAGCATACGTCTATTACACCCTTCCAAACATGGCAAAAAATTTAATTTCCCACTATTATAATTTAGTGCCTAAATTAGTGGAAACACAAGATATCTTGGCCAAACATCCTGTAAAACCATAGATTAGTAGTTTTTCAATATCAGTCTTTGACAATCAATAGTTGCACCACTTGTTAGTCCAAAAATTAGCTCAAAATATTTAAACCATAATGCAGGTGCAATTTCACATAGAATCAAAATGCAGGCACCAAAAGACACATTTCCAAAATTACTATAGAAAATTGAAGCATAGAAGATAACAAAACAACGCTTGCATAATATTATGTGCAATAATGATTCTAGAGATTAAATATTAAAGATGTAATCTATATTATGCTTCTATTGATATATTCCCGAGTGCTAAGCTATCAAAATGAGAAAATGTGCCAAAACATGTTGTGAAAATACCACATTATATGTTCTAAATAGAAGCACAGTTCTGTGACCAAAATGGTGCCTATGCACAAAAACTTGGTTAGATCAAATTTATGCTTTAAAAAAAACAAGAACACTACTTTCTCTTGGCCAAAAGATGTAAATATCTAATATTTTGCAAATAAAAAATTAATACTAGGAACCCAATTTGATTGAATGTGTATTAAAATATTTAAATCTAACAGTCAACTAAAGCATCGTTTATGGTAACAGAGGCACTAAACATCGCTACATAAGCACCGAGACAAAGGTGCCAAAAACCAGTTATGACCCAATTAGCTTAAAAACCTAACAAAAAAGGTGAGTTTGTTTTCCCTTTAGGTTAATTTTTAAAACCCAAAATGAAATGTGAGGTGTTGTCTAGTGAACTTGATTAGCCTAGGTAAATTTTGGATGAGTTTTAATTAGTTGCTCTTCTTATATTTGCCTCTTAATGAGATTTGAAATTGTAGTAAAATAGAAAAGTAACAAACTAAATATTGTTTGACAAAGAGAACTAAAACAAAGTTGTAAATCTAATAAAAGCTAAATACATCCCTAAATATTGCAAAGAAACCTACAAAAATTGAGAAGAAGTTAGAATAGTGAGTAACACAAAAATTGTTGGCATGGGTGTCGAGATTGTGTGCACAAGCATCGTGAGTCGATACATAGGCATCGAGAGTTGTGACATGGGTGTATCAAAATGGAATAGAGGTGTTGAATGTTGCGATAGTGGTGCTGATGTCGACATGCAGACATATTTCAACATTGGTCGAACTTGCAAAATCATAAAAACACACAAACTTTGCAAAAAGTGTTAAAGGGACATGGGTCCCACTGAGTGTGCCAAATGTGAAGGGGGTTAATTTATCATCAAAAGTATAAAATATAAATCAAATAATCATAACAACAATAGCATAGGGTATGTGCAAGATCATCATGGAAAAAATAGGCCCTTAAATGGCAAAAAAATAAGAAAAATCATAGTTAGGAAACTTGACATAAAAATTTGAATAAGTTATCTATGTTATTTCAAAACTATGTAAGAATTGAATCTGTAGCAAATTGAATGTAGTTTCTAAACTAATAGGTTTATTTGTTTAAAAAATCTATTTGGTGAAAATTTGAAATTTCAATGCAATAGTACTTAAATTTCAGTGGAAAAATAAGTAGGTGTTGTCGACCACCCTAACCACAATAAAATGATAATATTTTTTATAAGATTTTAGATATAATTAGAGCACTCATGTCCTAATGTGATGCATATTTTTTTGTAATTTTTTCCAAGTAAATAATTAATTATGAATTTTTTATTACAACTTTTAAAAAATATAAAAACTGTATGTTTGACCACCTTAACTTGGTCAAAACTTCATGAAATTCAATTTTTTTAATCCTATAGTATGTGAAGCATAGAATGACACATGTTTTGGATTCAAAAATGTGATAATTTGAAAGCTATAGATATTTTTCAATCAACCTATCAATTAGGACTTTATTCATAATTCAAATAGAAAATGAATAATAATGATTTATTAAATTCAAAGTAAAGCATAATTTATACTGATGGAAAGCTGAGAATATCCTTTAAAAATCCTTTTTGTTTGATCAATTTTGGGTAAAAAAAATGTCATCAGCCACATACCCTACACATACCCATCATATCGCCACTTTTTGGCCCATCATGATCCTGCACATACCCCATAAGATTATACATTTGGTGACCCCTCTTGATTGAGCTCCAAGATTGCACCCAAAACCTTGTTGATGTTGCTCAAGATGAAATGTGGATTGCTCTCAATAGCACCAACATGTAATTAGCTTAATCCAAGATGGAGAAATGAGAGGATGAAGGCCCAATTTATAGAAAATTGGAGGGTAAAATGAAGGGCTAGGATTGAAAGTTGATGAAGGGCTAAGATTGAAAGTGGAGGTGATGCATGGATCAAGAAATGTGACAAATTAGCATTGTGACAAATGTCACAATTGAATGCATGGAGAAGGGTGAGGTGTGCTCACACATCTGTGAGCACACCTTGGAATGACACCTCATTTAATTTTGGAGGCTATGAGTAAGATAGTGGAGGTAGGTGGGATTTTAGCATTAATCAGACAAGATTAGGGGGTTCAGGGTGAATTTTAAATTGGGAAATATTAGTAATGATGGAGGTTAGGTTAGTTAATTAGGGATTAATTATCATAGTTAGGTGGGTGAGGTTAGTATACCATGGGTTTACAAACCTAGGTAGAGTTAAAGGTTGGAGAATGGGCTAATGGAGGTTAGGTCATTAATTAATCAAGGATTAATTAATGTAATTGAGTTTTAGGAGGGAATGGGATTTAGGTGGGGCTAATTAAATAATAGGAAGTATTTAATTAACTAGAGGAACTAAAGGTTTGGGTAAAATGACATAATTAATTAAATAAAATATTTAATTAATTATGAGAAGAAATAGACTAATTAATTATATTTAATTAATTAGGGAGGGATAGACAGGTGAATTGATTAAATTAAAGTATTTAATTAATTAAGGTGAAGTGAAGTCAAATTGGGGGTGACTACAATGATCCACCAAGAAAATATTGTACTTTGTTATTGTGTGAATCATGAACGCCTTTGGTGTTGATCTTAGCATAGCATAGCTTGCTAGTTTGTGATTATCCATACCCTCCTTTTTGCATTTCCTTTTGACGTTGCATGTTTGTGTATGTTGTCTTGTTGCATATCATACATGTGTGTGTTCCTTTGTGTTGATGTTGGTTTTCCATGGGATTTTGTATCATGGGGGCTTGCACACTCCCCCTAGATCCTTTGTCATCCCATCTCTTCAACATTTGGACAATTAGACCCCTCTTGACATAAATTTTCTACTTTAGTGTGATTTTGAGCATAAGTTCATACTCTCACTAAAGTGGGGGCTAAATGTAGCATCATAAATTTTCACCCTTGATAATTTCACACTATGTTTTCCTCTGCCTAAATTATTGAGCCTAATTGGGTCCCTAATTTCTTAAATTATGTATTCTATAGCTCATTTGTACCACTTTCCAAGAAATTGCAAGCATTGAACAAATTCATCTATTTAATATTTTACCCAAACTCTTAATGTCCTAGAAAATAGGGCCAGGACCCATTTTCCCTAGGGCATTAGGGTCCCCCTTTTTTTGGGGGGCCAATTTTGGATATGTCGGCGTTAGATTTTAACATTCAAAATTAAAATTACAAATGTTGGCTATTAGGCTTTAATTTATAGGAAATTGAATGAATGCCTATAAATACTTAGTTATGACATCATTTGAAAATCATCCACACAACTATTGGTTAACTTATGATCAAGAGCACTATCAAGAAATTCAAGAGCAACATTTCATAGCTTTATTACAACAATTCAAGATCCTAACATCATGTCAAATCTTATGTGAGTTCATATGTGTCTATGTTATCATTTTTGTGAAGGCTAACCCTTGTTGTAGGTCTCCAAGAAGTTCAATCATTCAATCAAGCAAGATCCAAGACCTTGAAGTGATTTGCATGACTTTAGTCCTTCAAGGAAGCCATTAAAGGGTGGTGAGTTGCAACACTTTGTGATTTCATCATTCCTTTCTATCATTTATCCATTTATCATTGGCATTTCCATTGTGGAAGTGGAAACACTAACATAGGGTTTGACTAGGGCAAGCCCCTAAATGGCATAACATCTCTTCTCTTAATGAATGTGCATATTTCAGGTTTGAAGAGAATTGAAGGAAGGTTGAAGAAAATTGTTCATTGTTGCATTTGAAGCCCTACACCTTGTCAACTCACGAAAATGCACCTATAAAATTATTTGGTAGTGTTCCGACAACTCTGCAATTGGGAGATAGAAGCTTAGATTTGTCATCAGAGGACCTCAAAAATAGAGTGAAAAAGGTGCAAAAGGTCTCATATGCTTTAGGGTGACTTTGTCCTTGTATTCAAACCAACAATAATTTTTCAGGACAAGTACATGTAGTCCTCTGCACTTCCCAAATCTACCTACAAGTTATTGTTTCAATTTGTTAATCATTAGATTCTTGCATTTTGCACATTAGGTCATATAGTATAATTAGGTTAATCCATTTCAATCAATTCCAAATCATTCCAAGAATCAATAAGATGCATATCTAAGTTTGATTGGCTCACCTTCATGGTTGAAAGTTAATCTAAACACCTTGTTGATCTCCATCTTAATGAAACATAATAAAATAACCCAAAACACCAAGTTTGAATCTTAGGTTTACACATTAGACCTAAGGTTCCTATTTTTCTTTATTTCATAAGGAAAAAATGTTTTCCCTAGGATTAACTTAGTTTAATTAAGTAAATTCAACAAAATAAGGATAGATCAACCTATATTAGTCAATTGAGCTAGGAATGATAAAGTAGATAAATATATTACCTATTTTAGGAAAGTAAATGCGATAAATATGGGAACTTAGCTCTATAATTGAAGAGAGTGCCATTTGATGAATTTTTTGGAATGTTCTCTATCCCTACCTAGAAATTGCTCTATCAATGTTAGTGAAATGCCTTAGATCCTACTTTAGATTTATTCTTTAAGTAGGATATAGTAAATTCTATATAAGGTCAATGATTATGTATTTATCTTTTACATTTGGATATGATCTTGCATTATATATCTTTGCTTGGATATGCACTTGGATTACCTTCATTTGTATTACTCCTTTGATATTTGAGGTAACATTTAAAAAAATAATAAGGTTTGTGATTGTATTGCAAAGAGATATGCTATCCTAGGGAAACCCTTAAAGTGTGTACACAAGTTCAAAGGTAATAGGAAAGGTCCTAATAATGACATATGTAGATTTCTTACCCTTTTAGAGGGCCAAATTAAAATGTGTTTCTATTGATGACTCCTTTAATGATATGGAATGAGAGAGAATTCTTGAGAGATAAGACATATCAAATGAATGTAATTATGTTTATATACTAGCATATAACATCATATTTTACAAAATATGTGTTTTGTTGGCTTATGGTGGTAAAATGAAGGGGGCTAGTTAGCCAAATTTGAATTTTGAATTTTAAAAATTAAAGGGTGAGGTCTATAATATCGATGTCAACCTCATGATCATGAAAATGACCTAGGCAAGAATATAATCAAATTTAGGTGAATACCAACTATACCAAGGTAGGTATATATACATATATTAAATATGTGGATAATATGCATATCAAAATATGTATGTATAAGTATAAGGTGAGATAATTTTTTGAAGCTATGCTTGTATATGGATATATAAATACTAGAGGAATGGACCCAACTTCACACAAGAGTGTGCCCTTTGTCAATATGTACATGCATTAAATATTTTATTTAAATAGCTATTACAATAAATAATAAATAATATAAATATACAAATTAATACTTTTCTTTACTATATATTTATGTTTTTCTTTGTCTATTTGTTTTGTGTTTGGTCTATTGTAACAATTATGTTACCAGTTTATTATAAATAAAATTATGTTTAGCTAAGCTTTTACTACTTACTTTAATATTTTAAATTCCTTCAAAACCTACTTTACCCATTAATCCAAAAATATAAATATACAAATTTCAATATTTCAAATAATTATATGTTGGTGTTAATAAATGTCTTGTACCTAGTTAATTCACTCACTAGGTAATTAGGGGACATATTCACAAGTTAAGTTTACTTAGGCTCTAAGATCCCTTCTAGAAGGATGAGTTGTCTTTTATAGAACTTATCTTATCCTAGGTTGTTAGGACTTAGTTGTCTCATGTGATAGGATTAAGAAACTTTTCATGATCTTGTCTAATCCTATTCCTCACCTTGCTTATATAAGCAAGGCTTCATATGTACTTTTCCATATTCAGTTTGACATTCTTGCATCCTTAATGATAGCATGATATTTTTGCCATTTCTCTTTTGTGGAAATTGTTTTATCTTGCCGGTGATCTTGGGGTGTTTGATGAGTTCACCATAAATTACTAAGCTATCATTAAGGATACAAGAATTCCAAATTGAATATAGCAATGTAAATATGTTTCCTTGCTTATGTAGGCAATGAGAGGAATAGGACTAGACAAAATCATGACAAGTGTCTTAATCCTGTCACATGAGACAACTAAGTCCTAAAACCTGGTATAAGATAAATTCTAGAAAAGAAAACCCATCCTTCTAGAAGGAATCTTAGAGCCTAAGGAAAATTAACATGTGAATATGTCCCCTAATTACCTAGTGACTGAATTAACTAGGCACAAGATATTTATTCACACCAACCCCCCACTTAAGTGCAACTTAGGAGAGAAGACTATTATACAAAGACACAAAGATGCAAAGATGCAAGGATGGGTGCCGACTACTAGGCCATGTTAGATACACATGTACAAATGCAATGTAGAGAAATCTCTCACAACCAGGGAAAATAAGAAAACCTAGTGGGACAAAACTCCTCCCCAAAAGAGATGAAATACATTAATGATATACATCACAAATCTAATCAATCTCTACCCACACAAAGGATGAAAAGTGAAATCATACAACCTACTATAATGAGATAACTTGTTGCAAAGAAGTACTAGAAACACACTTGTGGAGTAATGCTGGAATCCTCAATCTAGCAAGCAAGGAAAGATAATTCTATTTGTTAGAAATCATATTAGAGTCACTCAAGGACTTAGATGGGAATCATGATAAAGAAATAGTAGACCCAATGCCAAGGAACACTAGAAAACTCACAAACTAGCACAAATCTAGAATTTATGAAGCAATAGTAGATTGAAAGATGTTTTGGAATTGAAATGACGTGCACATAAAATGTAAACCTAATGTACACAAAAAAGAAATAGTGCATACAATAATGAATGTTCACATCTTCCCCCATGATGAAAAATAACCTCAGATCTATGTAGAGGATGGAATCAACTTTTCGATGATATAAAATTTTCAAAAAATGAATTTTGTATACTCAAGTTATGATTTTTTAAAAAGGGATAAATTGTGATAGCCAAAAAATAACTTGAATGTTCCTCTCTACTCGGCTCACGCAACACTCTTAAACTTTGTTACAACACTCACATCCAAAATTCTCTCACAACTCTTTTGTTACCTTTGCCTTCCTCCAACCTTGCAAGTTAGGTAGATTCTAGAACTCAAATTGTGCATTTTAGAGTTTTCTAGCATGACTGGTATAGGATGACAATGTGACACAAGGACGCCCATGCGATGTGCTGATGTCCAAGAGAGAGACTCTTAAATTTTAATTGTAGGTTCCTTATTGCCTATAATTTCCATTTTTGTAGTTATTACATTTTTTTTATTAGTAGATATTTTCAACAGTTTATTTTCCTTCAAGTATTTTAGTTAGTTAATTTGATCTTAATGTAGGTAGTGAGATTTACTCTCAAAGAACCTAGCTTTCCTTTTGTCAAAGCCAATTTTTTTACATTACAAATATATAAATATAAGTTTAGAACTAATGTTAGAAAGTTAAAGAAGTGTTATCAAGGGATCATTGGAGACAATAATTTGATAAAATACTACCTATTTAAAAGGTTTTTTAAATGTTGCTTTTATTTGTAATTTTTATATTATGATTTTAAAGTGTAATATTTTTTTTAATTAAAGATATTAAAAAGTTCCTATTTAATAGAAAACTATAAAATAATAATGAAGTAAATAATACTAATTTTTAAATTGTGTTGTAATGAGTAAAAGATAAGGGAGAATATTTAATAGATGAATATGTTACAATAGTTGTTACGCTGTTTTATTGTAGTGGTCATTTTTTAAAATTTCTATCTATTACTTTTAAAGTTATAGGTACTAATAGTTATTATGTTTGTACTTTAAAAATAGACAAAAAGTATTACTTTTGTAAGTCACATCAAAGAAACAATCAATCATATGGTCTTTCTTAAAATGATGGGTAATGTTCTTTGATGTACATGTTTTAGTCTAACTTTATTTGTGGATAATTCCATGAAGATGTTATTGATGTGGCAACATTGTTGATACTTAGAATCCCAAAAGATAACTTTAAGCTCTTAACTCACCTACAAATATGAGATGGTTAATACATATCTTGATGCACATATTTTTGTATAATTTTATTTTTGAACAATTTGAGACAACTTAGTGAAGACATAACCAATATAACTATATTATTTATATCTAAAACTCAAAACAATTTTTTTTATTGAAAAAAGATAATTAAATTAAATGAAAAACATTAAAATACAAATAGAATCAAATACACCGAAGTGCATGCAAATGTTTTTAAAAGAACACAAATTAAATTAAAAAAAAAAACATATTAATTTTTTTATTTTTTTTAAATAAACTTAATGCATAATTACTAAACCCTTTCCTCTATAGAATTAAGGAGACATGATCACACAATTACTAAATCCTCTCTAATGAATTAAAGGAACATATCATTAAAAAAGACAATGTCACTAAATTAAAAAAATAGGGAATGATGGATGGATGGATGCATGAGATGGCTCTGGGATCAATGGGAAACCTTCTAAATCCATCCAAAGATTATACAATACTTTCTCTTTCATATACATTATGTTTTAAGAATTTTGTATGGTGAGATTTTTTTTATATTTGCTTTAATTTATGATGCATCTTTTACCTAGGGAGGACACATGATTCTAGAAACTATTGTGGAAAGTTTCATTCTCTAAGCTAATACTATTCATCAATGCACCAAAAGTCACAGTAATGTCTCCAAGGAAAGGAAATATTCTAGTCTAGTAGTAGGTGTACGAAATGTTGGCCTCGAAAAGTGTTTGCTATTTAAAAAGTATTTGACCGTATCCTTAGGCGTGCACTTGTGAAGACTTGTGGTGAAAAGTTGATTTTGCTCTTTTGGCATTTCTGCAAATGCTCTTCTCAAGAAGAGTAGGTATGTTACCATTTTAAAGCTGCATTACTTCTCTTCTCCATTTCACCTTTCCGTGGCTATCTCTCACACAAATAAATTAAATAGTTCAATGAATATTTTTATAAAATGTTAGTTCCTTTTCTAATTGCCCTTGTTTATTTGATTTTCCTTTTCAAATGTGTGTACTTTTGCGAAGATTTAGACATATAGCATAATATAATGTGTATTGGGTAGTGGTGTAATGGTAATTGGGCATTTTCAAAATTATATATATATATATAAAAGTTATGTGTTATTTTAAGGTTTTGAAGTATTTATCTTTGACTAATGGCTTGATGTTTAATAAAGGGTAATGGTTGTAATACAATTTTAACTTATTTCGTTATTTGGGTCTTCTTTTGAAATTCATATCATGTTTTGGTCAAATATATAAGTTTTTGGTTTTTTGGAATCTTGTCTAAGTCTTTGTTGGTCTATGTCTATAGGTGCTTGCTTAAGTTTTGTTTTAATATCAAAGACTATAGCTTTGATCCTTTGCTCAATGAGGAAGAATTATTTTGCCTCATATTCATGCACTTTTGATGTTTTAGTATTGACCAATAGCCCATTGCTAAGCTCAAGTTAGTTATCTTTCATAGAGTAAAGATGATAAGAGATTGGATAATGAAATTGTGGGCACCTCTCTAGTTGGTGTTTAAAAACCTTGTGGATGGCCTGATGGTTTTATGAATATTATTTTGATTGGATTGGCTATGTTTTAATATCATTCATTTTGGCTTTTAATGGATGAGCAAACCAACCCTACTTTTCCCTACACTCAATGAGTTGCTATTGTGGATTTAGAGATTAGTGAATTATGGGCATTTGATGTGTATAAAGTTTAACTGGGTAGAATGACTATTAAATAAAATCAAGCTTAATTTAAAAAACTGCATTAATCTTAAGTAAGATAAAGGAAGGTAACATGTGGTACAACCCCAAGAGTAAAACATGGAGTTACATAATAAAGAACTGACAAAAAGATTATAGAAATTCATTAAAACTCAACTGAACTTGTTTTTGTTACATTAATGTACTCTTCAAATATTATCTAGATGGTCTTTATTACCATTATCATTACTTTTATGGCCTTATATCTACAAAGTTATGTAGAGATTGTTACATGTCATATTCATAACCATCCTAACCTAATGGGTGATTGAGCCATCCTACACTTTATGCCATACTTGATTATCTAATACCATTGATCTAGAAAATAATGAACCATGATCATTGTTTGTACTCAAAATTTAATCGATTCTAAGTGCTACATTATTACTTCATAATGAATTATCTAAATACATAACTGAAAGATAATAAAATAATTAAAATATCATTAGCAATATAAACCATTGAACAAAGTTTAGTATTATATGCTAAATTTATTTAACCTTGTATCCATAATGAGGTAGAATGGGAAAACAAAATAATGAGCAATATTTCATGTTCATTTGCATCCCCACCATCAATCTTGTGGTTATTTTACTGGACTATATGTTTATGACATGCAATAACATCATTTTATGTCATACATGCCATCACATATCTCAAGAAAAGAAAATAAATAATAAGCACTATAATTTAATTAGTTGAAGGACATAAAATTAGAAATGTGCCATGGAGTCAAAACATAATGGGCCCATGAAATATGGATATTTATTTTTGGAATAACCTACTAGGTTGAGTTTTGTAGCCTATATTCATGCACTCTTTAAGTATTATCTAAGGGGGATCACCTAAGAGACACATATCACAAGGCTTAAACTTTATTAAATTAAGCCCCACACATGTTATCTAGGCCATTAAAGCCACATTTCTCCAATCATGATAGTTTTTCTTGCACCATTGATCATTGATGGGCTACTAAGTAAAATTTAAGAACTTTATCAAAATAAACTTGATGGCCTTGTGTAATATAGTATAATATTATCAAAGATCATATGTAATAGATTTTGAAGGATTTTTTGATTGTCAAGTCTGTATTATGGAGATAACTATGAGAAATTTAAAAATTATGAAGAAACTAGTTATTATGATATTGCATTATGAGCTATAATCTTGTTGGTGGAGAGATTAGAACTAGGCTCATGAGATTCAAAGTGCATTGGGTGAAAATTCTGTAATCTCTTTAATAGATTACAAAACTAGGATTTTAGCCATAGTTGTGAGATAAAATCTCTCTCGAAAAGGGGAGACACCCTTCTTACCGCTTACCAGAACTGAAAGTAAACTACTCTGAACCCTACAATATGTACACTACACTAATCATATGGAGATGTGTTACATTCATGATTCTCTCTTCTTTCAGAGAATATGTTTACAATGTTCCACATTTTTTATTTCTTGATGCGATACAATTTTAAATAAAACCTACGCAATAATTTCCAATACTTCTAACTTTTCAAAGCATAGTCTAGGAGTACCAGTAAAATAAAGATACGTAACTGGAAGGCTTACGAAGGTACAAAGTCGTTTCGTAGTCTTCAATGATGAATTCCAAAATAAAGTAACCAATAATGCAAATGAAGCACAAAGTCTTCAATATACTTCACAAACAGATCCACGAAGAGCATGAACAACTTCAAGCACAAAGTCTTGAAGAACATTCACCAATATTATCAATTACATAGTTCCAAGAAAAAGGCATAGCACAAAGTCTACACAAATTAACTTGAAAAGCATTCCTATCTCAATTAATAAAACACTGCCAATCCAATCCAATAATAAGATAAACTAATGTGAAAGACATAAGAACATTCACATTCATTGAAATTGATCAGACACAAAGTTTGGTATGCAATTTGTAGACACTTAAAAATGACCTAGGCTTGCAAGCTTAATTTTTCATCTTTCGTCCTAGCATAATTATGACATTTAATTATATCCTTGGTCCATATTCGACTATTAATTAAATAGTTCATAATTATTTAATTAATTCATGTTTGTTTATTCTTCGATTATTACAATAAATAAATTTTATTTATTTATTTGATACATCAC
>VDFB02058467.1:23454-35951 GCA_007258455.2 Sequoia sempervirens
TGACCGGCCATTTAATAATTCTGCCCTAACCCTAATTAGGATTGTCACAGAAAATCTCATACACCCATTTTAGGCTTCCGGCCGCCTTTCAATCTTGTCCGGCTCTGTCCAAAAATTGCATTTTCTATAAAATGCCAATTTGCTCATATTTTTAACACCACTTCATTATTATAGACATTTATGCTTAAACATTAATTGCATACTTTGAATTTAGCTTATTTGATTTGATTACTTGTTGAATCATAGGCATAGTCATTTGTCATAGGAATAGGCATAGTCTTTATTTAAATCCTTCAAAACTTGCATAGGACATTGTCATAGTCAAATTGCTCACACACTCGATCTGAGGGCAACATCATACGCTACAAGCTAGGAGGTGCTATGGAGGTGAATCATGGAAGCTTCAAC
Organism: Sequoia sempervirens; assembly: GCA_007258455.2. Taxonomy (NCBI): domain Eukaryota; kingdom Viridiplantae; phylum Streptophyta; class Pinopsida; order Cupressales; family Cupressaceae; genus Sequoia; species Sequoia sempervirens. The sequence continues at coordinate 23,863 of VDFB02058467.1, forward strand.
AAATATCTAGTATAATCATTCTTGTTTATTTCTTTGTATTCCATAGTTTCTTTGGGTTTTGTTTTGTGCTTTAATCCGCTAACCTACCCAAAAATAACCCATTGATACACAATTTAGCCTTCTTTATTGATTAAAAATAGTTTCACAATATGAACTCAAAGTTTCAAAAATTTCTTTACAAATGAGAAACACTTCATTGCATTAGACAAAAGGTAAATAATACAATACAAATCTCTTATTTATAAGTGATAGGAATGAGCTATTCTAGGAAAAACCCTAACTAACTATTGATTTATTCAAACATGATGTCCATGATTGTAGGACATCTTCGTTTTTACATGTAATTGCATGAGACATGTAAAATTTCCAATGCTTATTTACATAAAGCATGATAAAAAACTATGAAATATAACTATCTCTAGAAATGTAAAAGATTTATGGTTCCTTGCTTTGTGCTCAAAAATCTTCATACTTCTTCAAAAAAATTGCATTATTGTCTCGTTTGGTCTAAAAGTGTAGTCAATAATAGTGTGAACCTTTGTGATAGACTTATTTGTGGCAAAATAAACCTTTTTACATCTATCTAGATGTGTTTTAAGATTGTCCAAGGTCAACTACACATCGCACAAAGTGTCCATTGAAGCTAATGAGAATGCTTCATCTTCCATTTGTTTTTGAATAGTTTCCTTAAATATTTGGACAATCTCACTCATCGAAAGGAACATGTGGTCATCATCAAGAAGTCTCTCGACAACTCTTCAATTCTATTCACCATGACAATACGATGTCCTTCAACATCTTCTTGTACTTGTTGAGCATCCTTGATTAGAGTCTTCATGACTTGTATGTGGTTCTTGATAGATTCTTTAATCTCCATATACTTTTCCTTGTTGGGAAGAATCCCAACTTCCACTAACTTACTCAATTTCATCCTCTTCAACTACAACCAAGATTCAATACTTTTCTCCATTTCCTTTTGCTCAATAGAAAGTGTATGCATTGTCTTGTCCAACTCTAGATTCATCTTGGATATCTAGGCAATTCTCTCCACTAGAACAGTCATGTATTGTGAACCTTGTTTGATTACTATATCAACAAATTCATATATTATTTTTCCTTTAGAGTAATTAATTTATTTCTCAACCTTTTGAACCATGGCTTCCTCAATTCTAATTGCAATAGGTTGCACATTCTCTAAAGATTTTGTGATTCTCCTCAACACGAAAGCATAGTGCTCAACTTTTTCCTTGTACATGTCTTTGGTTTCTTTTAGTTTATCAAAATTTTCTATCAAAGCGGTCAAAGATTCTTGATCATCATCCTTGAAATTGCATGTGTGATCTTCCCAAGCTTGACCCTTGTGATGGTGTATTCCTCCATGTTGATTTCTTCATGGCTTCTACCTTAAGGTGGTGTTGCTATTTCCACATACTTGTACCTTGATTTTTCCATATGCAATCTTGAGTGAACTTTTGGTTTCATTTTTCTCTTTGGATTTTGTGGAGCCAACTCCTCAAGATCCAACTCATCGGGTGAGACAACTTAATTTTTCTATTTGGATGTTTGTGAAGCCAACCATGGAGGGAAGAAAGAAACATTACCTTCTTACCCTACTACAAACACCTGAGTCATGCCAATATTTGTGGGAATAAATGTAGTAGTTACAATTGGTGTTGTCTCAGTCATCACTACTCCTAGAATCTGCAAATTTGATGTATCTAGAAATGATTCATTCATGAATTGATCGAATTTAGCTTTTTAAGATATATCAAATGATGGAGATGAAAAGCTTGGAATAGATGACAGAGAACCGTAAGTAACATCAACACTCTACAAAAGTGACCCTATGGAAGGAGTAGAATGAATTGAATGGACTATGGGAGGTATTATCACTTTAAGTGCATGTAGAATTGTTGAAGGTGGAGGTGAAGTTGGAAGAGGAGGTGGAGGAGAGGTAGGAATAGGAGTGTGAGGTGTTTTAGCAGTAAAAGGCGATGATGTATGCAAAGGACTTTGAGTGACATTCTCTTGTGGAGATGTTCACATTTCTTCATCTTGCCTATCTTCTTCCTATTTACCTTCCTCATCTTCTTGTTCTCCCTTTTATTGATCATCCTCTTCATCTTCTTCTTCGTTCCCTTCTTCGTTATTCAATTCTTCATCTTTAGGCTGCTCTTCTCTTTTTGATTGATCATCCTCAGTAGTTTGTTCCTCTTCAATAGTTTGTGTTGTACTTTTCCCAAAAGTGAATGTAATTTTAGGTCCCCTATGTGAGGAAGAGGGAGAAACACTTTCCTTATTCTTGGTCCTCATCTCTTATTGTTTGCTGGCTTCTCCTTCAGATACTTCACTCTCAAAATCTATCTTGAAAGACTTTAACTGAATTCCTTTCCTTTGCAACCATTCATTTGTATTAGTCAAAATGGAAGTAAGTCTCTATGTGATGGAAGTATTCTCTTTTCGAGACCATTGAATAAGGGGCAAGGGTTTTCTTGCTATCTCCTTTTCATCATACACAACATTTAGAACATCACTAAGATCTTAAAAGTTCTTCAAAAGGTCTACCAAGCCAAGATCTAAAATTTGTTCTACAGTAAGCCTACAATAATCCATTTTTCTAATATCCTCTTCATCCTTCCAATCCTCCAAAATGTATTCAAAATGATAGACATTCCTATGACTCTTTTTTATTTTGATCTTCATTCCTCTATAATCAAAATCATTTCTATATGTGTAAGTTCTTAAAGTCATAATTTGCATCTCCGATGCTACAAATTTGGCCTTGGGCACTATTAGAATTAAATATCTACCAATGGTTATTGGAAACTTAATACTTGGCTTATGTATGGCATGGCATTCATTATGAACTGAGATTACCTGTCTACAAATTTTCATCAACACCCACTTCTCAAAAGGATACCTTGTGTAGCAACCTATTCTAAGGTATGAGAAGGTGGGAAACTACAAGAAGATACATACATATTTATTCACAACCTTCTACACTTCATCAAAGACCCTTTTCTTCTCCAAGGATGGATCAAACATACAAAGAAAAGGTGCAAAGAATGCATCGTTTACCCTTCTAAAATGTTTGATGCCACCTCTAAGTGTGATTTGGGAGTATTATTTATGCACTGGTACATATCTCCTATCTCCTATAGTTAGACCAGGATATTGCCTCATGACTGCTACAACATACACCAAGTACGAATTCATCTAGAACTTTAGAGTAGAGTGCACATTGATGAGTTGTTCATGGATTTCATCATTGACTTGGGCACCCCAGTCAATGTGACTCTTATTTCTCCTAATATCTTGATGTACTCATTATTCCATTCTTGGAGATTTGATGAAGTTGGCAATCCTTTCACTCCACTTAGAAGAGTAATCATATCACAAACATCCTCTTTGAAATCACTGTGAGGAAGGGTTTTAGACCATCTTGAAATGCTAGGCCTTTGGGTCTTCAACCATTTCATGTTAATCAATTTATTGGCTTCATTTTTATTTTTATCATAAGCCTCCTAGGTATGTTGAATAGACATTTTTGTATATTTCTCCATGTTTGGGAAATGGAAAACCACATCGAAGAAATCAACATCTAATCCCATCACTATATATCCTAAAGAGTCTCTAACACTTATGTAATCTCTGATATAGTGTGAGGAAACTTGCAACACAAACTCTGGAAAATGAGCCACTACTGTGATTGAGGCCATACAATGAAGATTTCTATGAACAATTACCTATAAATCCTTTTCCAGGGGTTTCTTCTCTATTCTTTTAACAAAGTCATTCATATCAAGATTCCTGATTTCTGTATCCTTGATCTCGTCAATCTTGGATGTGACTATTGTAGGTGGATAGATGCCTTGATATTTGTATTTTGTTTGGTCCTTCTTTCTTGATGAAGATGAATCTTCAGTTGTCATTAAGTGTAGAAGGAGACTACTAATATCTTGTAGTGAATTCCTTTGAGGAATGCTTGATAGGAGATGGAGTATAACTGCATGTCTGATTTTACAAACATTAGGAGAATATGCATTTACGAAAGCGTGGGAATGCAAATAGCCAAGTGAGCAATTTGGAGTGAGTAGATATAAGGAATGGAGTGAAAAAAATTGAGTGAGTGCTAAAGGAATGGAGCTCAATGATGAGTGTTTTAAATGATACTTTAAATGTTCATTTTGTGCTCACTAAAAATTTATTATATTATTAATTAACAATGTTGGTAGTAGAATATATGCTTTTATGTTTGCTTGTTTTTCTCTATATTTAGCTAATTAGGAAATATATTAGAAATGACATTTTGCATTGGATGTATTGCTTTTAATGATGGAATGACTATTCAAATTGAAATATGTGTTGTCACATTAGCATCCTATTTTTAAGGATTTTGTTCAGGTAATCAAAAGATTACTTCATGATGTGGATTTTTTAAACTCTTTGTTTAACAAACATGGAATCAATTGTTCTCTTGATTGCTCCACTAGATACTAATTCATCATAATTTCAGATCGAATTCTCTAGTCAGCTGGGAAACTTATTGTTTCAGCTGATTGGTGGCAGATTTCTCTTTGATATTTTCAGTTTTGTTTTAGTTTTAGTTTTCCGCTTTGTATCTTGGTGGGAACTACCATGATTTTGAATTCAAATAAGGGATATTCCTATAAATATCCATCTTTAGGAATAGTCTGGGAGTTAGATAATTTTTTTCTTGATATTGTAATGATTGTATTACACACTTTGGTTTCATCACCCTAGTTGGGCCAATTTGAATGCAAATAAGAAGTTAATCTGAATCTCAGTGTTAAAGATCCTACCAGAGGAAGAGCAGGGTTCGATCAACCAAAGGAGGTGATCTTGTGTTGTGATCTTTTGATTTAGTTAATTTCTATTCAACTTTTTATCAAGTGAAGAGTTAATAATCTTGATTTTTGTTTAATCATTGTTAGTAATTACATCTATTCATACCTTATATATTAGTTTGTAGTGTTTTTAAGATAGTTTATTATGCTCCACTATAGATTAACATTTATTTGTCTACTTTAGATTTGAATACTATTCAGAGGAATTAGATTTAGTAACTATTTTCAAATGCATAATGGTTTTGGTAAGAGTAATAATGATGACTGATGGGAAGAAAAAACTGAAGCTTGTTTGGAATTCATTCATGGAATTTAGTGTTGTTTTCTAGATTAATATTTATTTTCTTGTAAGCGTAAAATAGACTTTATATTCAAGAAAAATAAGAATAGAATTTAAATTCTGAATTTTAGATTAAGAGTGAATTTAGTTACATCTTAATTCTTCCATGAATCAATTAAAATTAAGTTAGGTTGAGTCTAAACTAAGTTACTATAGTTTTAATAAGCATTAGTTAAGTAATAAGTTAGGATTAAGTGCTTTTTATTTGTTAGAATCGGTTGTTAAGTTCCACTCCCGAGAGCTCCTAAAAGCTCCTGAAGGAGTTTGACCAAAATAAAAAGTCATTGTTTGCAGTGCAAAAACCCCCAATTTGTGGAGACATCTTTATCGCATATAGCTCTAAGACACACCCGGTTTGATAATTCAAAGATTAAATGATGAAAGAAGTGACACCAATGACCTTGACCATCATTTTTGGTGTCGTTGTTTGGGAACTAAAAGATCTAGATATGTAAGTTTGAATCCTTAGTGTTGATAAGGAAGAAAGTTTAAATTGTGGATGAGGTGAGCTAGAGACCCTCTAGGAAGGTTTCTTCCATGAAACATTGATTTTGATCAAGAAAAAAAAGTTCAACAACATTAGATTGAAAATCAACAAGTGAATTAGGAACATTATCAAGAAGAAGAAGAAATGGGTGACCAACCGAGAAATGATCCCCCACCAAATAATAGGACCTTTTCCTATCCTATTCATTTTAACAGACAAGATGATGAGCCCCCTATGAAAAACATTTCACCTTCTATTTTACCTACCTTTAGGGGAAAAGCTTTTGAGGACCCTAACCAAATTCTCTTTGATTTTAAGGTTTTATTCTAGACCTATGACTATACAATTGATAACTGGAAGTTGAAATTATTTCCTTCTACCTTGAAAGAGTTAGCCTTACATTGGTTCATGGGTTTAGGTGCAAGGACAATCTCAACTTGGTAGGAAATGGAAACTGATTTTTTGGATAAATACCAAGATTATTTTCAAGTAATAGATAGGAAAGAAGATTTGTTCCCAATGAAACAATTGGAAGATGAAAGTCTAGAAGATTATGCTGATAGATTTCAATTTGTGCATAAAAGGTGTGGTGATGGGTTGGATAATGAGATTAGTAAAATATTTTTTTCTAAAAGGAATTGATGATAAGTCTAGAGAGTCTTTTAATCTTATGGGTAAAGGAGACAACAATAAGCTTTCTTTAGAAGAAATTATTGAGATATGGTGTAGGGGCACCAAGTGCATTTTTGTGCAAATGTTGTCAAGTAAGGTCTTTTCTTAGATTTTAGGTGGTTTTGAGTATTTTACTCAACAATAAGGTCATTTATACCATTTATTGATGTAATTATTCCATTAGGTGATTAGGAGGTTCAAATTGCAAAATATTTCAAAATATGCAAAAAGTTGTTAATAAGAAAATTGTAAAATTGTCAAAAAGATGAAAAAATGCAAATTTGTGGAATCCCAACAGTAATTGGAGTTGAAAGTTAGTTTTAGTGGTTTGTTTTAGGAGGGAAAAGGTTGATATATGTCTTTTATCTCTTTGTAATAAGGATTGGAAAGTTTTGAAGAAGAAATCAATTTGAAAGCTCTCAAAATACAATACTTTTCTAGAAAATTTACTAGTTCTTTGATTTGTATAGTTCTATATTGGGTGATTTGATCTCTTATGAATTGAATCTTGTGGGAAGCAAGCCCAAATACATTGTAGTCTTGGTTTGGATTTATTTCATTTGATTTTGTGCATTCTAGAGGCAAATTACAGAAGATTGATTTGTATTACCAGTTTTAAGGGTTTTGAGGGATTAAAATGCAATAATTGGCCATTCCACCTATTGTATATTCCATGTATCAGTGGAATGGGCCTAATTAAATAGGTTTAGGTGTTTTAATGGTTTCTATGAGTAGGGGAGGTCATTTGAGGTCTTGGGTATGATGCCCTAGTTGTGAAAAGAGGCTATTTTGGGTGAAATTAGGTGGTTTCAGGTTGGTAAAAGGTGTAAACATTGGGGGAAGAAATTTTTGGTGATTAATTGAGTTTGTGTAGACATAATGGTTCATGTATGAAGTTTTGGAAGAGTTTCTAGAGTTATGGAAGGTTAACTTCCAATAAAACTCATGTAAAATTGCTAATAGTGAGGGTTTGGTGAAAAGGTGACTTGGAGGGCTTCTTTTGTGTTAAAAGTTGGAGTTTTGTTAGTTTTAGAGACTAGTTGAAGACTGCCCATAGTAAATTTGGGTTTGTGAGTTATTTAAAAGGAACTTATTTGAAAAAATTGTCCTAATCGGGGTCTAGGACAACATTGCTGCTTGATTTTGAAGGTGTTGGTCCAAAAGAGTCCTATGAAGTTTTGGAATATGTTAAAGATGTTTTTAATGGGTGCTTGAAATGGCCAATGATTAAAGGGTTTGAAAGGTAGATTGAAATATAATATCAAAAGAATAGGTCTAAACACATACAAAGTACATTGTGTGATTGTAAGAGAGAACACCCTAGATAGGGTTTGGAGGAATAAAGGCTTGGTGTATTAGTGGAGTTTGTGTTTGGTTGTTTGAAGACCTCCCTGATCTACATCAAGATATGTAGAAAATACTCTAGGACTATAGTAGGGACTAGAAACTCCCGAAGAAACAAAGTTCTCACTCCTGATGTATCTCAAGTAATGGAGGAAATTGCAAATTTGAAGACTAATCTACTTCTTGATCTCAACATGTAGGGAGATAAGAAAACTACTGAACCTTTATCCATTTATTGTTCCAAATGTAGAGGGAAACATCTTTTGAGAGAGTTTCCATTAAATCAAATTGATCTCTGTGAAATTTGTGAGAAACATCATGCAACAAGTTCTTGTAGCCTCTTACCTAGAATTAGGAATCATTTGAAGAAATAACCTGTAGTAGAGGAAGAACTTAATTATGCTGGGAAAAGATCTTAGAATACAGGATATAATGCTAATCAAGGGAAATATGGTCCTAGAGCTAATTGGAATTAGAATCCTTGGCCAAATGCAAACCAATGGACTCCTCCTTACCAAGCACAACCACCACCTACATTTTTGGGGTCAACCCGAATGGATGAATCCTCAATGGAACCAATCATAGTGACAATCAAATCAACCATAGTCATAGCCAAAATAGCCATCGTGGCAACAAAATCAAATACAATTTCAACCATGGAAGAATTAGGGGTTGAGGAATCCTTGGGCACAGTCACCTCCATTAGTCATTGGTCCTAATCCTACCAATGTACAAGTAAACCAACCTCAGTTACAACACTACCTGTCTCAAATATGAAAATCAATCATACTGATTCAAATCCTCCTACTTTGAATGTGATAGATGCCAGTGATATTCAATTAAGGAACTGTAATGTTTCATCTATACCAAATACTATAAATCAGGAGGATGAGGAAGAAAAAGAGTATTCAAAAGGAAACCAGAACTCTAATGATGTACATAAGGTTAATCAGGTACCTTATCTTGAGTGTTTGAAAACAAAACAAGTAGCTCTTGACAACCCCAACCAAATTATATGAATTTGGTAGATTCTCAAGTTCTCTATGAATTGAAAAAGATAAATATTGAGATACCATTATTATAGGCCATTAAAGACATACCGAAAATAAATTAGTTGGTTAGGTCTCTTTGTATGAAAATACTGGGTAGGAAGAAGAAATTACCTCCTACAATACAAATATGGACCAAACTCACTGATGTTATGTTAAGAAGGTTACTACCTCAAAAATATAATGATCCTAGTAGTCATGTGATAACTTTGAGTATTATAGGAATTGAGATAACCAACAAGCTAATATATTTGGGAGTTGCTATCAATGTTATCACATCAGAAATTGTTGAAATGTGGGGTATGACAAGTGTTCAACCCACAACAACTGTTTTATAGTTGGTAGATCAATCTACTACCAAACCTGAAGGTTTTATTGAATACATCACGGTTACTATTGATACATGAGATTGTCTAGTCGAATTTCTAGTTCTTAAAGCTATAAAGTAGAATTTTGGATATCCAATTATCTTAGGAAGACCATGGTTGGCTACTGCAACAACATTGATAGATTGTAGATCAGGAAGTATGATCATTTCTAATGGTCAGAAATAGAAGGATTTGCCACTTTTTCCTCTAGCCCAACCAACATTTCAACCTAATACTCAACTTTGGGTTGATAAGGATATAGAGTTAGAAGGAGACATCATTGTAGAATTGGCTATGGTTACTTTGGTAGAACATGTCGAGGAATATGAATAACAAGATCTTAATTCTGAAGAGATTGGTCAAGAGAAAAAGAAGAAGAATTGTTAGGGAATGTTACATCAACAAAATTCACACACATTTCCTTTAAACACATTTGTTGGAGATCCACTTGATTCTAAGAATAAGACCAAAGAAGTTATAGTAGCAAGGGATAAGCCTCTTTTCATTAATTCATCCTTATCCTCTTCACAAGAAAAGGAATTGAAGCAAATCTCAGAAAATCATACTAAAGAATTTACTTGGGAATATAAAGACATGAGAGGAATTCACCCTTCTATTTTTACTCATCATATTTATACTGAAGATGTTAAACCAATAAGGCAAGGTCAAAGAAGGATCAATCCTATTCTTCGAGATATTGTAAAACAAGAGATATAAAAAGTACTGAAAATGAGGTTTATTTATCCAATATCTAATAGTCAATGGGTTTCCCCATTGGTTAGAATTCCCAATAAAAATGGAAAATGGTGTGTATGTGTAGATTACAGAGAATTAAACAAAGCCACTAAAAAAGATCATTTTCCTTTGCCATTTATTGATCAAGTACTTGATAACCTAAATGGCAGTAGTTATTTCTCTTTCCTAGATGGCTTTAGTGGGTACAATTAGATCCAAGTGGCTCCTAAGGACCATGATAAGACTACCTTTACATTTCCTTGGGGAACGTATGCTTATACAGTTCTACCATTTGGAATGTGCAATGCACTAGCCACTTTTCAATGAGTTGTCCTGGCATTTTTTGCAGATTTAACTACTTCATGTGTAGAAGTATATATGGATGATTTTACAATCCATGCTCAAACATTTGAAGAAGCACTTGAAAGTTTGAATAATTTTTTGTAAAGATGTAAGGATCTTAGGTTATCTTTGAATCATGAAAAGAGTACCCTCATGATGACATAAGAGATAGTTCTAGGACATCACATTTCAAAACAGGGAATAAAAGTTGATCCCAAGAAAGTAGAAATAATTCAAAGAAATGAGATCCCTAAAATTCAAACTAAAGTTCACAGTTTTCTTGGGCATGTTGGTTACTATAGAAGATTCATTGAAGGGTTTAGTAAAATTGATGAACCTTTATTCACATTGCTCAAGAAAGATGTGGAGTTTTTATGGACAAGTGATTGTCAAAAATCTTTTAAAACATTTAAACATGATTTAAGTACTCCAATTATCAAAGGACCTATTTGGGGAGCTCCATTTCATATAAATGTTGATGCATCCAATTTTTCTATTGGTGCAGTCTTGGGACAAAAAGATGAGAATGAAGCAATGCATGCTATCTAGTATATTAGTAAAAATTTGAATCATGCTGAAAGGAATTACACAATAGTTGAAAAAGAATTTCTAGCAATAATATATGTAGTTAATAAATTTAGGCACTATCTTACTGGTTACAAGGTATTCATTCACACAAACCATGTTGCTATTAAATATTTGATGAATAAAGTTGTAGTGGGTGGAAAAATTATAAGATAGCTATTAATTGCAAGAATTTGATGTGACTATTATAGATAAGCTTGGTAAGGATAATGTTGTTGATGATTTCCTTTCAAGAATTATTTTGTAGGGTGATCAAGAGCCAATGGATGACACATTTCCAAATGAACACTTGTTTGCAATATCAATTCATCCTCTGTGGTTTGTTGATCTTGCAAATGATCTTGTAAGAGGGACGTTTCCAAATCATTTTAATCCTAAGCAAAAGAGGAGATTAATTTGTGAAATTTCTAGATTCCAATGGATAAATGATTTTTTTTTTTAAATTTGTCCTGATCATGTTCTTCACATGTGTGTTGTGAAAATAGATGTTTATGATGGCATAAATGCTTGCCATGATTAGCCAAAAGGAGGAAATTATTCAGTGATCATAACAGTTCATAAGATTCTAGGAGCTGGTTATTTTTGGCCATCTATGACAAAGGATGTTTCATTCTTTGTTAAGCATTATGATTAATGCCAGTGCATGGGGAGACCTACACCAACAATGGAGATGTCGTTACAACCTTAGATAGCCCTAGAACCATTTGAGAAATGGGGAATTGATTTTGCAGGACCTATTGATCCACCTTCTAAAGGAAAATATTATATTCTAGTTTGTACAGACTATGTTACAAAGTGGGCCGAAGTGAAATCTTTACCAATAGCAAGGGAAGATAAAGTAGTTGATTTTCCATACAAGCATATTCTTCAAAGATTCGATGCACCAAGGGAGATTGTGTCAGACCAAGGACCTTAGTTTGTGTCTACTATGATGGAAGCTTTTATGCAAAGATATTAGTTGACACACAGGAAATCCACACCATATCATCCTTAGGAAAATGGGCAAGTAGAAGTTACTAATCGGGAATTAGAAAATATTTTGACAAAGACTGTTTCATTGAGGAAAATAGACTAGGCAGAAAGGTTAGATGAAGTAGTTTGGGCTTACAATACAACCTGGAAGACAACCACTGGATTCTCTCCATATGAGTTAGTGTATAGAAAACTCCAGTCATGCCTATTGAGTTTGAGTTGCAGACATTAAAAATAACATTGGAAGTTGGTATTGATTTTCCTAAGGTAGAAAAGAAGAGGATTCTATAGCTGAACTGAATGGATGAAATGAGAATGGAAGCTCTT
>VDFB02058469.1:0-11882 GCA_007258455.2 Sequoia sempervirens
GAAAATGAAAAAATATAGATCAATAGAAAGGGCGGTGAAATTTTGTCCAATGAATGTTGCAGAGTACATTTTGAATTAAATTACACCCAATTCATTTCTACCTAATCATTCCTTAAAGCAGCTAAATCAATAAGAATCTGCTCGAGTATAATCAGTTTGTTTCTACTTGGTCTATGCAAAGTATGCCATGTTCCAAGGTGTTTGATTTAACAGTAGTAAACTTTCCTAGCAGATTTCACAGCAAATTTTTTTTATAGAATATTACTTGAATTTGCCTCCCTGTTCTTATATAATAGTTGTGTGGTTGCATCTAATCCAAATGTTTTATCCATTAACAAAATGTCATTAGCTATATAGTTTTAGGTACTCCAACTACAACCACATTCATCACTCTCCTATGGCTCTGCATAGAAATAGAGAAAATGTGCACTAAGATTTGGAGACAAACGAAAAGTATTTTCTCTGAGACCAATATCAGTGATTGATATTCAAATTTTCATGTCTAAATGTGTAGTATAAGACTAAAATTGCCTTCTTAATATGGAATTTGTATGGACCTAAGTTGTTGGTACAACAATTCACCATGCCCCCTACAGCCCCCTCCTCCACCACGTGGATTTCTTTAAGTAATATGCATTGGTGACAAGAATTGACACATTGGTCCCCAAATTTTGCAATCACCTTCATGTCTAGTTCATTGGTTTTTGTCCAATGTTATGTTTTAACCGGTAGAAATTTCTCAATGTCACTATACCTGTTCAAGAGGGATCATTAGAGGATGTGATGGTTAATGGAACACATATCTAGGCATGAAATTCCTCCATTAGGTTGGCTTAAAACAGTTCCCTTTAGCTGAAAATGTAAACCAGTGCTTCCAAAACTAGTGTGGCTACCTTACAAGTGTTTGAATTTAATGCACCACTGATAACTATTTTATCAACTTTCAGAGATGTGGAAAGCACCCAAGAAGTGATACTTCCTAATGGGATCAAATATGTCGATCTCCATATAAGTGGATGTCCTTCACCCAAAACTGGAGATTTGGTTGTGATTTGTTTGCAAGGGAAAATTAAAAGCACTGGATATGTGTTTGTGGACACATTCTCAGACGCAAGAGCTCTTTGGCCTTTCTATTTGGTATCAGGCCGTATACTAAAGGTATATGTGAGGGGCTTGAGTATGTTATAAAAACAATGAAAACTGGTGGAAAAAGAAGAGTTGTAGTCCCCCTGAACTTGGATTTGGGAAGACAAGTGCAGATTTGGATGGCAATATTTTGATACCACTAGAAGCTACCTTGGAATATATAGTCGAACTTTACAAATTTTCAATTCCATCTTAATTTGCAATTCCAGCTTCTTAATTTGCAGAATATTTTTCTGCTTCAAGTCCTTATCCTTCGAAAGAGCTCTGGTAGTATCTATACGGAAATGCTTTTGTATAAACAAAATCATATTTCTACTCCCCCTAAGATGGGATTCGCATTTGATTAATTAATAGGGTTTCAGATTTTGTCTCCTATTTTATCATAAGTCTTGTATTTGTACTTATTTTGAATTCTATCTTCTCATATAATTTCTATTTCATCTTATTCCAAAATCAATTCTAATTTATGGCATTTGTCAAGAGAACTTGATCTATTGACTAGGCAAGTAATCTTAATACATATACATATATATATATATATATATAATAAAAATACAATTTTTTTACTAAAAAATTGTGTTTAAGCTTTGTATCAAACAATTTTCTATTAAAAACTTGTTTTACATATATATTAGCGACTTGTTTATGCAGGTTTTAATTAAATGTTGCAACTTGTAATGCAGACTAGTAAAGCACGATTTGAATAAATGTTGTATCGCATACTTTTCATTTATACACTGAAGCAGCGGCTATAGGGAGATTGGTTTCAGTTTTTTTAATTTAAAGCATAATTCTGCTATGAAAGGGTTGTTTCAATTTTTCTTGCAAATTCTACCCATTTTTCTTCATCGGCATTGTTGACAGACGACACAATTTGAACAAAATCTTGAGATAAGTCACTTGCCATGGTTTTCTTATAGTTTTCTATCGGCGTAACCCTTGCACCCCTTCTGGTGCAAGTGCACTGGACCAACTTCTGTAAATTTTGAGACTTAAACTTCTAAGTTTAAACTGCACTACAAAATGAGTCCACCTGCTTTGAAATACTCCAAAAAAATTCTAAACTACAGAAGCCCCCTTCATGATACCACAGGGCTTCATTAATTCAAACATTTTGAAGGCATTCTTGCAAAATTTATTCTGTGCATATCCTACAATTACTGCATCCCAGGAAATCACATTTCTTTGAGGTATTTTGTCAAACAGTTCACTTGCTTGAGGCATTTTGTCGAACAATTCACGTGCCTTGTCCATGCTTCACTTTTTCCATACACATCTACCAGAGCAGTAGCAACTACAACATCTGACCAAATTCCTTTATCCGTTATGCTTTGATGGATTCCCATACACTGCTCGAAATCTCTCATTTGGCACAGGCTGGGAGGAGGCTGGTAAAGGTTGCAAAGACTGGCTTCACTCCTACCAATTGCATTTGCTTGAAATGAACATTTATAAAGCCTTTTCAACAAATCCATTTTTGTGCATATCCTGCAATCATGGCTTTTCATGAAACCACATTTCTTTGAGGCATTCGGTCAATGGCTCACAAGCCTTGTCTATGCTTCCGCATTTTGAAAGCATGTCTACCAGACCATTCGCCCATCCTTTATGCTTTTATGGATACTTGAAACCCTACTCCAACGCTCCCATTTTGGCACAGGCTGGGAATACATTGGAAAATGAAAACTCATCAAGTTGGAAACCTATTTGATGCATACGATGAAACAGTACGAATGGCTCCATCCACCAGAATTTTGCAGAAGCATGGGAACAGTTTTTGGGTTTGAGTTTCGTTTTCCTCATGGGCGGGAACTGCTGGCCGCTGACTGTAACCATGAATGTTTAATGAAACAAAAATGGATAGGAAAACAAAATAGATTAAATGGGCCCGCCACAACCACCTAAGCAGTCAATGGTTAGAGTGTGTTAGTTAAGCCCAGCCTTTAAATCTGACATTATGGGGATTGGTCTTGGATTGTGGACAACTAGATTACGTTTTTACATATTTATACATATCAAAAATTAAAATTAGAATTGGGGACACTGCGAGATTGTATTTTATTTTTGCTACACAATGGATTCCATGACTAAAACTATACATAATTTTATATGTTCTTGTTTTGCATTTCACAACACATCCTCTTTTTTGGTCTCTAGTGTTAGAAATTATTCAACATGTTGGTCAAATTTTGAGAATGCTTTGCTTTCATGAATCAATTTCACCATGCTTGGATAAAACATTCAAAAGAACCTTAGGGATCTTTTGAAAAATTCGATCAAAGGAGTTAAAAAAATAAGAGAGAAATAGTCTTGCGGAGTTTACATTTTCAAGAGAATATAACTTTATTTCATAAAGATGTGTTCAATTCACTTAGCTTTTTTCGTAAGGAGTAAAATAATGATGAAACTTTTGAAATTTCTTCTTTATGGAAATTCACCATCCATCTCAACTTGATTTACGACAAGAGAAATGTTTGATTTGCTTCACTTTTCTTGGAAAACTTTTAAAAGAAATAATATACTTTATAGAGATTTGATGCCCATTCAAGCCCAACATAACAACTTCATCAAAGGTAAGGTTCACCTGGAATTTCCCACAGACTTTAAAGAAAGAATATTTTTTTTTGGAGATTCATCATCCATCTAAACTAAACATTGCAATTTCATTAAAAGATGGGTTCACTTGGAATTTCCCACAAAACATGTGTTGTTCATGTCATGATAATGTCATCCTTGCTTGCTTCATACTAACATCATCATTTCCAAGCAATCCCTTCCTCATGATGGCATCACGCTTATGTCATGTTGACATCATCCCCCTTTCACAAAGCAAAATTATTCATCTGAACTGAACATTTTAAGTTCTAAGCTTCAGTTGCACTTCTATATCAAATTCCCACAAGTCATTCTCTCGCCAAGAACAATGATTTCTTAATCTAGGTGAAATAAATGCAATCTATTTCTACCATTGATCACAAATTATAAAGTCATATTTTGAGGATTATTTATTTATTCAAGTTTGATTAAAACTTTTGCAAATCTAGCGATAGAGCTAAAACAAAGCTAACAATTGCTAAGACATCCAAGCTAGTAAAGAGTCACCATTATTGCAAATAGAAATCTAAGAGGAGAAAGTGAAAGAGTAAATTAATCATGTGATCACAAAAATTCAACCAAAAGAGGTTTATGAATCAAAAACATGTGAGTACCTGCAAGCATTCTTTAATTATGAGTGTCATTTTAGTAAGAAAATAAAATTCAGATTTATTTCATACTTCTCAATGACGAAATGTTGACGAATATAATCAAAATGAAACTCTCACTTGTATAAACCCCAATTTTACCGTGCCCTAATTTTGTTAATTTTAGACAACCACCTTAACTAGGACAAAATATAGGATTATTCCTCGGTATCATGTATTGCATATGAAACCAATAAAAAAACCCAACTTGGTTATTTTAGATGAAATTTCAAAGGGTTAGAAATAATTCTAAAAACATCATGCCCTAAAAATTAAGATTCCTTACAACTGAGCATGAATTTCAGTATACATGAATATTATTGATTCAAAACAAAGGTTTGTAAACCTGTGGAAATTTTACTCTCATTGGAACTTAACTTAGTATTTATAAGAGTTGGCTATGGAGATAGTCACCCAGGATCTAAAGGCCTAATGGAAAGCAAAATGAAATGAGAAGATCAATATGACAAGAATAAATTGTATTCATATCAATGAATGCAAGTATACAATGATGATTGATTGAAATTACAAAATGAACCCTTGGTTATATAGGCCAAGGTGAGACATAGGATATCATATGATTATGACAAGTGTCTTAATCTTATGATATGAAACATAAAGTGATAAGCATCCTATGTGTAACCTAAGTAAACTGAATTAATTAGTGTGAATAGGACCTAAGTGATAAACTAGCTAGGTAAAACACCCCTTTCGCACCAAGATGCCCCCTTAAGTGCAACTTAGGGAGAATGATAAAATATGCAAAGATACAATTATGCAAGGATGGGTCCTGACTACTAGGCCATGCTAGGTAACCATGTACAAATGAAATATCTCACAAATGGAGAAAAAAAGAAAATCCAATGGGACAAAAATCCTCCCCAAAAGAGAGAAAATACAAGAAAAAATATCTCAAAGAAGAATGAGAAGGAAAAAACCCCATGTGAGAAAAAATTCCTCCCCATAAGAGAGAAGAAGAGAGACCATGGAGCCCCCTCTCAATGTAGAATATGTACCAATGGTAGATGGTTGAAACTAGGTGTAGAAGATGGTCCATGATCGTTGAACAACATTCCTCCCCTTAGGAAGAAACAAAACCAAAGTTGTATGAATGATGTCTTCCCATTCTTAAAAAGAATAAGATGGAAGAAAACTCATTGAGATATATGAAGTCTCTAAAAACTACTCATGTGTCTCCAATTTGATGCCAAAATTTGCATTGTCAAGTGTTCCAAGCCACATTGATGAAGATGACAATCTAGGATCTAATAGAGATGAATGTAGAACAAGATCTAAAGACAAGGATATCTCTTGTAAAGATAAATATGCCTCCTCCAAATGTTGCTCAAAATTATCTACATTATGTCAAACTTTGATGAATGATCATGTGAAGAATGAACAAGAGGGTTTGTTTGTTCCCTCACAACAACTAAAGAGGTACCATATCCATCAAAGAGAAGATGAATGTAATCAATGGTGTATCCCAAATCTGAAATGTGGGACTCTACCAACATACTTGCAATATTTGTTAAGTACTCATCCTAAGTGACCATATATAGAAGATGATGTATATCATGTTGCACTAAATCATTAGGAGTCATGAATGTGGTAACACAAGAATCATCAAAAGCAATACTAGATGGAGGATATGAAATACAAGGTTCAAGAATTGGATCACATGTGATAATACCCAAGTTCAAGTAACAAAAGTTCTCCTCAAAATCAAAATCCACACTAGAAGTGTGATCATCATCCAAAGGATCAAAGCCATCATTAGGAACAAAATCTAAAAAGGTGTATAACAGAGATGCATGATCAACCATCCCAGTAGCAATGACCTCTCTTCTCTCTAAGACTCTAATGATAATTGAATTAGGAGTAAGCTCCACAATCTTCCGTAATCCACCATGAGTGATTTGATAGATGGAAAAGATATTATTTGTCAAGTGAGGTACACACAAGACACCATTGAAGGTGTCCTCCCTAATATCAATAGATCTCCTTCCAAAATTACATTAATATAAGTATGATTTCCCATAAAAATAGGTGACATAGCACAAGGCTCAAAATAAGATAACATAGACTCTGAAGATTCTGTATGATGAGAAGCTTCAAAATATAGAAGTTATCTCCTTAATCCTTGATCTATAGAAGCACAAATAGCTTGAATTTGTGTTTACCTGCTCCAATAGTATGACCTTTTTTCCTTCTCAAATTATAATTTTTTGGAAGAAGTTGAATCAAACATTTTAGAAGGAAAACTAATTTTGTTCTTCACAAGAAGATGTTTCAATTCATCAAAGTCCTTATAAGAATAGTGGTCTTCATGTCCATCCTTCTTGCAATATCACAAGTAGGCTTCTCCTTCTAAGATGATTACCCCTTAGAAGAGGAATTTTTATGTTCTTCTATGGAATTAGATGTGGATTGTATGTTCTTCTTAGGTGTGTTCTTTTTCTTCTCTTTGCCACTAGAATATACATCCTTTGTAATAAAGGTTTGGGATTTTGAAGACTTCAAAGTGCCCATTTGAATAAGCTTATCATGCTTATTAGAATTGTGAAAAAACACAAAACCATGAGCCACAGGATCAAACAACAAAAAAATACATCTTCCATGCAAGAGATTTGCAAACATTATGTGCAATATTCCTCAACAAGAAAAAGATTTAGAATCAAAAGACCATAAAAAAGATATGAAAGCTCAAGAGATAATTACAATGAGGGTTGAGTGCTATATAGGAGCAAAACCCTAAAAGTATAAAAGCACTCCTAAGTTTAGCTTAAGTGCATGAGAATAAATTAGACTAATAATTAATTAAAGATTAATTAATTATTAGCTAATACATGATTACTCTAACACCCCCCCTTAAGATGAACTGAGGGAGTAGCTAAAAACCCTAAAAAGAATCATGATGGGTCTCAAAAAAATAAGGCCTAGTGAGGTACCCTTGTACAAACAAAAGAATCTCTCACAACTAGAGAAAAAGGAGAAAACCACATGGGAAAAAATCCTCTCCAAAAGAGATAAAGATGAATGGACTGAAAAGCATCCAAATCAAGGTGTGAAGGATTGAGAAGTCTCCAACCAAACAATGTCCCAAAAAAGAAAGGAACATGTAGAACATTGTTGAAGCATGAAGTTGTAGACTGTTATCAAAAGATAACTAATATAGTGTTGAAATGAAGAACCTCCTCTTAAACAAATGATGATTAGGATCAAGATAACAAGAATCTGCATGAGTGTCCCAATGACACTACTCAAATCAAATGGAAAATACAGGAAAACATCTGTGATTCAAAGATACAAATGTCAAGATCCAAGGAGACTATAATCTACATGAGTTCCCCAAAAGACACTACTCGAATCAGATGGAAAACAAAGGCAAACATCTAGAAGTCAAAGATACAGGCGATACATGAATCTACATGAGTGACCCCAACGACACTACTCAACATGCAAGATGCAAGTCAAAAATATAGGTACCAATAATTCTAAAGAAAAATGATAATGAGAGAGGCAATAATCTGCATGAGTGTCCCCAATGACACTACTCAAGTCAAATGGAAAAGAAAGGAAAATATCTAGAACTTGAAGATACAAGCGATACATGAAACTGTATGAGTGGTCCAAAAATGACACTACTCAACATGCAAGATGCAAGTTGAAAATACAAGTACCTAGTAATCTCTGATCAAATGAAAATGGAAGGTCACCTCCAGAAATAGGAATGTAAGAATGTCCATATGGTAAATTCTCCAACTCACTGAAATGCATGTAACCAACCATTAATGTACGTTGCATCTGAAAGTACATAGGAACAAGAACTAGATACATAGATCACTCAAACCGTGAAACCAAGGAAGCATTAGCACCAACAATAGAAACCCCCCAATAATGTTGAAAAGGGAGAGCCATGATAGGAGCATTGAAGTTGTGTGAAACCAAGAAGTGCATGTAGGAGAAACAACCTGCAAATAAAAGGGTGTGCAAACGAAGGTACACATGCATGAGGCAAGGATCATTGGGATTCACTTGTTGTCGTGGAAGGAACACTCACTTGAAAAAGGTGTGATGGAAAACTAAAGGAAAACATCAACCTGCCCATGGCACTTTATATCATAGTGTGAATACAAAAGGCACACAAGATGTGAAAAATCCCAAAAAAGAGAATGCCCATGAAAAAGATGTCTACAATGCCCAAATAGGATAGAATACTAGAAATACATATAGAAACAACCAAAAATGAGTCATTCCATGCAAACACAAAGTTTCTAGGAGCTAAGACGTCCAAGTAATTCATCAAAGTGTGAAAACACAAAGACTTGGGCAGCCAAAAAGTTTGAGGGGTCGCTAGAATCTCCATACCCCAGGAAAATCTTTGGAGCTCGCCGAATTTTCAAACTTGTCGCCGAATACACAAAATTGGGCCGAAAAAATGGGAGGTGCATGGAAGGCAAGCCACCAGGATTTGAAAGCCATCGATCAGCTTTAATTATTAGCTAATGCATGATTACTCTAACACCCCCCTTAAGATAAACTTAGGGAGTAGCTAAAAACCCTAAAAAGAATGCATGATGGGTCTCGGAAAAACAAGGATTTGATACCATGTTAGAATTGTAAACCACAAGCCATAGGATCAAAAAACAAAACAAAGACACCTTCCACGCAAGAGATCTGTAAACATTATGTGCAATATTCCTCAACAAGAAAAAGCTACAGAATCAAGATACTATATAAAAAAGATATGAAAGCTCGAGAGATAATTACAATGAGGGTTGAGTGTGATATAGGAGAAAAACCCTAAAAGCATAAAAGTACTCCTAAGTTTAGCTTAAGTGCATGAGAATAAATTAGACTAATAATTAATTAAAGAGTAATTAATTATTATCTAATACATGATTATTCTAACACCCCCCCTTAAGATGAACTTAGGGAGTAGCTAAAAACCCTAAAAAGAATGCATGATGGGTCCCGAAAAAATAAGGCCTAGTGAGGTACCCTTGTACAAAAAAAATAATCTCTCACAACTGGAGAAAAAGGAGAAAACCACATGGAAAAAACTCCTCTCCAAAAGAGATAAAGATGAATGGACTGAAAAGCATCCAAATCAAGGTGTGAAGGATTGAGAAGCCTCCAACCAAACAACGTCCCAAAAAAGAAAGGAACATGTAGAACATTGTTGAAGCATGAAGTTGTAGACTGTTATCAAACAATAACTGATATAGTGTTGAAATGAAGAACCTTGTCTTAAACAAATGATGATCAGGATCAAGATAACAAGAATCTACATGAGTGCCCCAATGATCCTACTCAAATCAAATGGAAAATACAGGAAAACATTTGTGATTCGAAGATACAAATTTCAAGATCCAAGGAGACTATAATCTACATGAGTGTCCCAAAAGACACTACTCGAATCAGATGGAAAACAAAGGAAAACATCTAGAAGTCAAAGATACATGTGGTACATGAATCTACATGAGTGACCCCAACAACACTACTCAACATGCAAGATGCAAGTCAAAAATACAGGTACAATAATTCTAAAGAACAATGATCGCAAGAGAGACAATAATCTTCATGAGTGTCCCCAATGACACTACTCAAGTCAAATGGAAAAGAAAAGAAAACATCTAGAACTCGAAGATACAAGCGACACATGAAATTGTATGAGTGGTCCAAAAATGACACTACTCAACATGCAAGATGCAAGTTGAAAATACAAGTACCTAGTAATCTCTGATCAAATGAAAATGGAAGGTCGCCTCCAGAAATAGGAATGTAAGAATGTCCATATGGTAAATTCTCCAACTCACTGAAATGTATGTAACTAGCCATTAATGTACGTTGCATCTGAAAGTACATAGGAACAAGAACTAGATACATAGATCACTCAAACCATGAAACCAAGGAAGCATTAGCACCAACAGTAGAAACCCCCCAATAATGTTGAAAAGGGAGAGCCATGATAGGAACATTGAAGCTATGTGAAACCAAGAACTGCATGTAGGAGAAACAACCTGCAAACAAAAGAGTATGCAAATGAAGGCACACACGCATGAGGCAAGGATCATTGGGATTCACTGTCGTCGTGGAAGGAACACTCACTTGAAAAGGGTGTGATGGAAAACCAAAGGCAAAAATCAACCCGCCCATGGCACTTTATATCATAGTGCGAATACAAAAGGCATGGCAAGATGTAAAAAATCCCAAAAAAGAGAATGTCCATGAAAAAGATGTCTACAATGCCCAA
This sequence comes from Sequoia sempervirens, assembly GCA_007258455.2. NCBI lineage: Eukaryota > Viridiplantae > Streptophyta > Pinopsida > Cupressales > Cupressaceae > Sequoia > Sequoia sempervirens. The sequence continues at coordinate 10,645 of VDFB02058469.1, forward strand.
ATAGGATAGAATACTAGAAATACATATAGAATAGCCAAAAATGAGTCATTCCACGCAAACACAAAGTTTCTAGGAGCTAAGACATCCAAGTAATTCATCAAAGTGTGAAAACACAAAGACTTGGGTAGCCAAAAAGTTTGAGGGGTCGCCAGAATCTCCATACGCCAAGAAAATCTTTGGAGCTTGCCGAATTTTCAAACTTGTTGCCAAATACACAAAATTGGGCCGAAGAAATGGGAGGTGCATGGAAGGCAAGCCGTCGGGCTTTGAAATCCATCATTCAACTTTAATTATTAGCTAATGCATGATTACTCTTACACTCCCCTTAAGATAAATTTTGGGAGTAGCTAAAAACCCTAAAAAGAATGCATGATGGGTACCAGAAAAATAAGGATTTGATACCATGTTAGAATTGTAAACCACAAAACCACAAGCCATAGGATCAAACAAAAAAACAAAGACACCTTCCATGCAAGAGATCTACAAACATTATGTGCAATATTCCTCAACGAGAAAAAGCTACATAATCAAGAGACTATAAAAAAGATATGAAAGCTTGAGAGATAATTACAATGAGGGTTGAGTGCTATATAGGAGCAAAACCCTAAAAGCATAAAAGCACTCCTAGGTTTAGCTTAAGTGCATGAGAATAAATTAGACTAATAATCAATTAAAGAGTAATTAATTATTAGCTAATGCATGATTACTCTAACAATGCTCCCAGTGAGTTACATAGAAAAATTCTCAAAAGAAGGCATATCAAACTTACTCCCAAAGCCATTTTTTCTAGCATAGAAAGTAGATACAAACACTAAATATTAGGTCCTAGATTTGAAATAACACTTAGTACAAATTATGTATTTGATTTTTTTTATTTTACACTCCTTCAATTGTATTCTTAGTGACTTGAATTTGGTGATGAAATCATGTATGTTATCAAAATTACATTGATTGAGACATATTAGTTCATTTTCCAATAAATGTCCTTGAATTTCATATGTGTATCCAAGTGCTCAATGTGAAACAACTCAAGAAAAACATACAAGCACAAATATCCAACAACTTTTGTACAACTATTCAGCCACTTGTTCTTTTTAGCTTCATCATATTTTCGTTCACCATCAAGCCAATGAACTATCCTATACAACCTATTAACTCTTAGCAATTTGTTTATTTCAATTTCCATTTAGGATAGTTGTAAGGTGTTAGAATTGGAACTGAAGATTGTTCCATGATGA
>VDFB02058470.1:0-45691 GCA_007258455.2 Sequoia sempervirens
TATATATATATATATATATATATGAGTATATGTGTGTATATGTAAGCTTGTGGGTGTAGGATATTCCTTTGTAGGAAAGAAGAATTGTTGTTTTATATATTTCACATATAAACAAATTAAGAATAGCATATTGATATCTTTGAGTGTAAAGTAAAATGATTTTAATTGGGTTATGACAAATATTTTACAAACACTAAATGGATACTTTGATTACCCACACTAGATTCCTTATTTCTATTATGTGTCTGAATCTTTTCGTGAAGCTAAGTGAATAGTTGTTTGGAATTGCATTATGGGCCTTTATTCAAATGCATAAGTCATCTTGTAAGTGATTATTAGGAGTCTTCCAGAGGATAGGGGGAAATTATTTTCTTGATGAAATTGTTTTACCCCTTGGTGATGGTTTTGCATTGAATGAGTCTGTGATATTTATTAGCCTTGCACTGTATGTTCAGCTGTGTGGTTGGAACCTTTGGAAACTTGTCAGCGGGAAGGGTTATGCCTTGCCATGTTGTATTGTTAATGAGTTTTTGTGATGGTGCAAGTGGCTTGCTCTTTGTTTTTATTGGGGTCTTCTTGTTGTCAGTAGGGGAGTGGCTCTCAATGGGGGCTGACACATAAAGTGGTGCCTAGGTAACCCATGTGGGATGCTTGTAATTTAGTGATAACCTAAAATAAACTAGGGGGTTGGATAGTAATCACACTACTAAAGATAAGTGAATACCTCACTCATGTCTCAAGTGTTTGTTTAAGGGTTGAGATGAGTGGGAAGGCCTGAAATAGCAAGATGAACTGCCTGGTTTGAATGGAAGGTATGTTGATCCCACATAGTTTGTATGGGTTTCTAGCGGCTGGTAGAGGCAGCCAGGGTAACCCAGGATGGGGGTCTGGTAGAGTAGGAAGGTTACGCCAGGGTAACCCATAGTAAATTATACGATGACTCTCCCTCCTATGACAACCTATTTTTCCCTTGTCTCTTGATTACCTTGTTGATGTGTGCCTCTAGAAGTGACGTTACTATCGTTTGATGTTGTACTTTACTTGTTCTTCGATGCCATGTTAGTCTTGCATTTTCTTTTGCCTTTTTTCTATTATGATGGTGGGATCCTTTACTATCTCCTAGCACGGGGGGTGGACCTTTGGGTTCCACATGTTTGGGTGGAAAGTGCATTGTTCTTCATTGGGTTCCCTCTCATTGTTCATGATTATGGTGACTTCTCCTAGATTGAAGACTTTTGGTTTTGTACCGGTCTAGATGGATTATCTCCATGTATTATATCTTACTCTGATGTATCTTGTATCATACTTGATGTACACTCCTCACATGTATACGAGGAGATATCAAAGTTCAGATGTATAAATGTAATGATGTAAATTGATGTTAACCTTTATTATGTAATGGAATATGTATCAGATGTTATTGTATAGGTAAATTAAATGGATTGATTCAATTGATCTCTATGAATTCATGTTATGGTTGTATCACATTGAATACTTGATTAAATGAGATGATTAGATGTAATTCCTTATTGATGTTAGCATTTATTTAATGTAATGATTTATAGTTCTTGCTAGTTAGTTATTGGGAATTATGTAGTGTAGTCACAGACCTTAGAGGACTTAGGTTAGATTAGTGTTAAGTTTTTCGTTTGCAATAATGTGCTTAATGCACTTTCAAAAAAAAATGTTCCATTTTTTGGTGTTAGTGTGTTGTCCTCTAGGGTCTCATGGCAGGGGCGTTAGAAAACTACTCACAATCACTTTCAACAATACATAATTTTAAGCCTTATTTTTTCAAACCATTTAAACCATTTAAACCATTTAAGGCATTAATACATAAAACACATACATATGATATTCTCAATAAGGCCATGAAGGATACCTAGTGTAATGAAGATTTCATATACTACCAAAAGGGTTATAATACCATATATATGTACTATATTAAATGTCTCAATGAAGCAATATGAGTGTACATTGATACATATTAGGAAAATATTAATATACTCATTTATACCTTGAAGACATATAAAAAAATATTTATACGTGTCATACATAAGGATTTCCATAAAATGTTTACTAAGCCTTTCCTTGCCAAGAAGATGTAGAATGGTTATCATAATTGATAGCTACCCTCTAAGAATTAGATCTTCTATTCTCATAATTAGCTTGTTGCTCCATCTATTAATAGAATTAGATAATATAAACACTAGTATAAAGATATAATGTATAAAGTGAAATAATTATACAATCATTTATCACATTCTCACAATTATTCTCCCATTGTCATGATCATCCTCAAAGGTAGGTATAGGATTTGGATTTGTCACCTCCTCTTGTGACAAGAGTGGAGAAGCATTTTAGAGTAAATATAAATTTTAGTACAAGAAATTTATAATGATATTCACATTATTTGATCATAAATGTGTAAGAGGTGTAGAAGATAATACTATTGCAGCAAAAGCCATCTCTAATAATCCACAAAGATGGGGAAGAGTCTTTTATGAGGTCATTAACTAAAAATAGAAAGAAGGTTATCTAAGTAAAATATGGAGAAGGGTTTTAATTAATTGAAAAAAAAAATATTAATGAATAAAAAATATTTAAAAATAAATCATTTTACCTTTGTAAAATTTGTTGAAAATTTGATAAATGAGTTAAAATATGTTTTAGATAAGTAGGGTAGGGCCTTGATACCTTACAAAATGAAGAATAGAGCCAAATGGATCAGCAAAACAGACTGGCCTAACACAATCAATCAGAGGGAAACAACAAGACAAAAATAGCAACCAGCAAAGACTAATCATAAACAACAACAACAAGAAACATAGCTTGAACCAAGCACATCCTCTAAAGGTGAGTTAAACGAAACCATAACCTTCTTAGAATGTTTGTTCTTTCTGTGAACCATTGTCCAAGGAGAATCCGAGACTGAAATTGATAAATTTTGATTAGAAGGGGAAGACTCCCCTCCAGAGTAGTAGACAAGAGTAACAACATTAACTTCAAGTGAAGCATCCGAAACCAAGCTAGGAACAGCCGAATCCAAAGATCATGTAGCAGTATCCATAGGAGGAGCAATGCCCATCACATCTAAATCATGTGGAGCATAATGAACTTGCATAAAAGGTTTTGAAATTGTTTTCAAAAATAGGAGCAACAGGGGAATCTATAGGAGGAGCAACAACTGCCTCATCAATAATATTTTTCTTCACATGAGGAGAAGGAGGCCTTGACTCTTCATCATAAGAAGCAAAATCAGTAGTAGGACGCACTATTAAGTGTTCACAGAGTGAGTTCTTCCACCAAGTAGCAGAGGAAGCAAGGTGGGAGCCACGAGAATAGTCACAAGCCAAGTGACCAACAACAAAACAATGTCTGCAAAGAAAAGGGAGACCTTTGTAGTCCATGATCTGAGGCCATGACCAACCATTAACCTGCAAAACTACCTCACTAGGTAGAGCCTTCAAAAGATCAACCTCCACTAAGATCCTAGAAAAGGAGGTGTGAGTAAAATTATTGGAAGCTATATCCACTTTCAAGAATCTACCAAGAGCATTACCAATGCCCTCATAGGCATAGGAGCACCAGAAGTGCAAGGGAAGATAAGGAAATCTTACCCAAACATGCACTACACCTAAGGGTTCATTCAAAGGATTAAAAAGTGAACCCAAGGTCTAATGGAGAGGGGATGAGAATCCCAAACCCACAAACCATAGTTTAAAATAGCCTATCTATCCTTAGGAGAGTTGAAACTCACAACAAAAAAACCCCTAATAGAAGGGTAAATCTCCATCAAACCATCAACCAGAGGAGCCCAATGGTTGGTGACCCAAAGGCGAAAATCAAGGAGGGAAGGCCACAAGCGGAAAAATATACAAATAAGTGCATTCTTGGAATAAAAAGCAATATTTTCAGTAACCTCCTTACCTAAAGAGACAATAGGAGCAACATCTGCACACAACAAGGGACACACATAGCCCTCCCTTGGCCTCTTTAGCTTCACAACATCAACAAATGATGGTTGGGGACCAAGATGATCACATAGGCTCTCAGGAGAAGCCCAAACCTCACCCTTAGCATCAGTTGGGGACGAACCCACAACCATAACAACAACATTAGTTGGGGAAGAACCTGCAACCACAACAACAACATCAGTTAGGGAACTCGCAATCACCCCAGAACCAATTGTACACTTTGCAACAACACACGATGGCAGAACAAAGCCATTCCTTATCGCCGAAGGGCCCACACCACTCACTAGAGGGTGAGAAATGTTTGCAGGAAGGGGATCAGGAACACCCTCAGAAACTCCTACAACCCTTCCAACCACAGGAGGAGAGGACGATGCCACACCAATGCTTAGATCCACCACGAGTTCAACCCTAGGTGGAGACACGCCAAGACAAGAGGAACATGGGAGGCCGAGAGAGGACGCAGTAGTAGGGAAATTCAAAAATTTTCCTGGGTGGGAGAAACTGGAGCTAACGAGAGAGTACGCAACCATAACGACTCAGATTTCTGATGAGCCATATTGCTCAAAGTTAAAATATGTTTTGAAGGGAATAAAAACCCTATAAAAAAATAGATTTTAAATTAATCATCAGCAAAAACACAATGAAATAGTGAAAAAATCAATAAAATAAAATCACCAACAAAACATAGATAACAAAAGAAATAGTGAAGGTAATTGAAATCTTTATCTCTTCTTGAAAGAACCTATTGTGTAGATCAATAAAGTCCTGAGCCCCTATTTTTTATTTTCCTCCTAATTATAAAATTCAAACCCACTAAGGAATCCTTCCCAAGCATAGTTTTAGTTCTCCCTTCCTTATTAGTCTCTTTTGTTAGAATTTTCTAATAATTTCTATGAGATAATGTAATAAGATTAGATTTGCTATTTTTAATAAATAAACAAATCAACTAAAATGAATTAAAACATAAAATAACAAATCGACTACTATCTAGTAATTTTTAAAGTTCTCTATAAAAGAGGCTATTGTAAACCATTTTCGTAAGCAATAAAAACATCAGTTGTGCAACAACATATTTTTTGTCTTTTCCAACTAACATAGTGGTTTCAGAGCTAGATTGTAGAGAAAGCGCCAACTTAAAATATTACAGAAGATAAAGAGTGGCAATGGATCCTTAAGAGGAGATTGAAATTCATTGAATCACAATTTTCAGCAAAGGAAGGTCGCCTGAAAGAAACAAAAAGATTGCTGGTCTGAAGATAGGAGCGAGGCGCCGCAAAAGGAAGTTCTTAGCTACTATGAGAGCCATAGTCTGAAATTGCTGCCATTATTTTTTAACGCAGTTTTTTGAGCAAAGAAGTTTTGGTGGTGATAAAAGGAGGAACCACAAGATGCAGCTAGGGAAGCCGTTGGAATTGTTTCTTTTGCAGATAACAATTTTTTGGAGAAAGAGTGATCACTGTTTGTATGTAGTTAAAGAAAGCTTTCAAGGTAGATCACTGCAGATTAAAGGAGCCAGTAAAAAATAAAAGGTGGCAGCCCCAGTCCCTCATTTTCTTTCGAAAAGGAAGTCACTACCCATCAATGAGATCATAGCCATAGGAGGCAGAAATTTAAAGGTGGATCTACAGTTTAAAAAGTAGTTAGCTGCTAAGACAAAAAGCGCCGCACTGTTCAAGAGATTGTAGCTCAGTTCAAAGTTGTAGATTGGAGGAAGACCGACAAGCTAGCATCCAATGTAAAGTAAAATTATTGTTGGTGTTCATCAATTTTTGAGAGTTTTGGAGAATACACGATTTAGATTGCAAGAGAAAGGCACGCGAAGCTGTCGGTTATTGAATTGGATTATATTAAGCTGATAAAGCCAAGTTATGGCATATGGAAGCAATTATTTGTAGCCTTTAATCCCATTTTTAGTGGTAAAAGTTATGACAATTGGGCAATAAAAATGCAGACTTTATTTTGTTCTCAAGATCTTTTGGGTTTCATAGAGAGGGTTTGTAGAACCCCAAGATGAGTATTTGTTAAACATAAAATAAAGAGACAAGCTCAAGCAAAATAGGCGAAAGGTTGCAAAGGCTTTGTAATTTATTCAACAAGGTATAGAGGAAGATGTTTTTAATAGAATTAAAATTGCAAATACATCTAAGAAAGAATAGGAAGTGCTTGAAACAATATATCAAGGTACATCTAAGGTAAAATTAGTCAAGTTGCAATCATTTAGAAGAGATTTTGAAATTTGCAAATGAAAGATTTAGAGTTAGTAGACCAATTCTTAAGCCAAGTAATGAATTTTGTTAATCAGATTAGAGCAAATGGTGACGAGTTAACAAACTAGGGAGTTTTTGAAAAAATTCTTAGAAGTTTTCCTAGCAAGTTTGACACTATTATGGTTGCAATTGAAGAATCTAAAGATCTACCATAGTTATCTATAGAGGAGTTGTTTGGATCATTGCTATCTCATGAATATAAGTTGAACAAAAATAACAATGTTTCATTGAAGAATGCATTCAAATTACATATGACATTTGGTAGAGGTAGAGGAAGAGGAAATTTCAGAGGAAGAGGAAGAGGAAGAGGAAGAGGAAGAAACAATTTTCAAACAAAAGAAAGAAGAAGTCCTGACCTAGGAGGAAGGCCAAGTCAAGGTTTTAGATCTAGAGGGTGTGATAATACTCATGCATGAAAAAGGTATGACAAGTCTAATATTCAATTTTATTATTGCAAGAAGTTTAGAAACATTACAAGTGAATTTTGAAAGAAACAAGAAGATGTAGGAAAAATTGCAATTTTTTTGAAAGTAGTTCAAGTACATTATTTATTACATGTCATGTATCTCAAGAAAATTCAAGTGATTCTTGGTTCCTAGATAGTGGTGTAGCAATCATATGACATGAAATAGAGTTTTGTTTGAAAGCATGGGTACTAAAGTTAAATTAGAGGAAAAATTGAGCAATAATGATACAATGGTCCAGTCATAGGTAAAGGTGCAATCAATGTGATAACAAATCATGGTAAGAGGTCCATTCCTAATGTCTACTTTGTTCTAAGTTTGAAGCATAATCTTATAACTATTGGTCAACTTGTACAGAAGGGTTATAAAATAATTTTTGAGAAAAGTGTTTGCACCATATTTGATATACCTCCTAGTAACATGGTAATTGCAAGGGTTGAAATAACAAAGAATATGATGTTTCCACTTCAGATGAAGAGTGAAAAGGTAGGAGGAGTTGAAGCAAATTTCAAGGTAACTTGTCAAGATCAATCATGGGTATGGAATTTGAGGTATGTTCATCTTCATTTCAAAGGATTGTGTTTGTTACAAAAGAAGAAAATAGTAAAAAATTTCCCCTAATTGAAGAACCAATAAATTTATGTGATAGTTGTATTTTGGAAAAACAACACAGAGAAATATTTCCAAAAGGAATGCCATATAGAGCATGAACACCTTTAGAATTTGTGTATATAGATTTATGAGGTCCAATGCAAAAAACATCATTAGGGGGAGCATTTATTTGCTAACTTTCATTGATGATTTTACTAGAAAGACATTGGTCTTATATTCTTAAGTATAAATCTGAAGCATTTGGAAAGTTCAAAGAATTCAAAGCATTGGTTGAAAATAAAAGTGGTCTATTCATAAAGGTATTGATATCTAATAGAGGAGGTGAATACAAATCAAATGAATTCTTAGACTTTTGTAGGTTCCATGGGATAAAGAAGCAATTCACTAAAATTTATACACCTCAGTAGAATGGTTTCGTAGAAAGAAAGAATATAACAATAATGGATATGGAAAGAGGAATGTTGATAGGAAAGAATGCACCTAATGAATATTGGGATGAAGCAGTAGCTTGTGTAATATATATCTTGAATAGGTGTCCAACAAAGAGTGTGAAAGATATGTGATTCCACAACAAGCATGGACTAGTAAGTATCATAGTGTATCACATTTCAAAATCTCTAGTTATGTTGCATTTTATTTTATGCCAAAGGAAACAAGGACCAAGTTGGATGATAGAGGTGAGAAGTGCATTTTCATTGGTTATTATGAACATTCAAAAGCTTATAAGTGGTTTAATCTAATCACCAAGAAGGTTATTATAGGTAGAGATGTTGTATTCAAAGAAGAAGAAGCTTGAGATGGAAGTGTAGATAAATCAATTTTAGTTGGAGCAACAATACCTCATAGTGAAGAAGGAAAAGATCAAGAAAATCAAGATGATCAAACTACTATGCAAGAGGGTACTCCATCAAGAACTCCATAAAGAGAATGTAAGGTGAATCATCAAGTCATTCCTCTCCTAATTCACAAGTAAAATAATTATTATAATCCTACACTTGCATCATTGAGATAAAAAATTAGAGGTAAGAAGATTAAAAATTTATAAAAAAATTATTTTCAAGGAGATGGAATAGATTTGTGATAATTTTTTTTTATTTTCTCATGATCCTATCTATTATGAAGAAGTAATTAAGGAAAAACATTGGGTTAATGCAATGAATGAAAAAATAGAATATATTAAAAAGAATGACACATGGGAGCTAGTTGATTTGCCTAAAAGAAGAATGCATAGGCATGAAATGGGTTTAATACAAAACTAAATTTAATGAAAATGGAGATGTTGAGAAATATAAGGCAAGGTTAGTAGCTAACGGGTTTGCACAACAATATGAAGTTGATTATAATGAAACATTTACACCCGTAGAAAAACTTGATACAGTTAGAATGGTATTAGCAATTGCAGATCAACATGGTTAGAAGTTTTTCCAAATGGATGCCAGATCAGCCTACTTGAATGGTTTTCTAGAGGAAGAAGTCTATGTACAATAACCAACAGGATATGATGTGAGTGGACATGAAGACAAGGTATACATGTTGAAAAAGACACTTGATGGACTCAAGAAAGTATCTAGAGGATGGTATCTAGTTGAATAGATGCATACAGATGGATAATGGATTCAAAAGAAGCAACAACGAGCCTACACTATATATGAAGATAAAAAAAGCAAGGCAAAATTTTGATTGTTTGTTTATATGTTGATGATTTGATCTTTACTGGTGATTTGTCTATAGACATGTTTAAATAAACCATGAAAAATGAATTTAAAATGATAAATTTGGGATTAATGAAATAATTTCTAGGAATTGAAAATGTACAAAATCATAATGAAATTTTCATTTGTCAAACTAAGTATGCAAATGATTTATTCAAGAGGTTTAGAATGGTGAAGTTCAATCTAGCATCAACTCCTATAACCACAAGTACAAAACATAAAAAAGAAGATAAGGGGTTCAATGTTAATTCAACTATATTTAAATGACTTGTTGGAAGTTTGATGTATCTTATAGCAACTAGGCTAAATATTATGTATGAAGTTAATTTGATATCTAGATTCATGGACTCACCTAAGGATTCACGTTGACAATTTGGAAAGGGAATATTGAGGCATATTGTAGGAACTATTGAATATGACATATTGTACTCCACAATAGATAAGTTTGAGTTGGTTGGATATAGAAATAGTGATTTTATAGGTAGCATAGATGATTAGAAGAGCACTTTAGGATATGTTTTTCACTTTGGAACAAGTATTGTTGTATGAGCATAAAAAAAACAATCTATAGTGACTATCTCTTATGTAGAAGCAAAATATATAGTAGTTACATTGGTAGCCTGTCAAGTAGCATGGATGCTAAGGGTTTTAATGGATTTAATGCATGATCAAAAGGAACCTACACCATTCTATTGTGATAATAAGTCAGAATTGCACTATCGAAGAATCGCATCTTTCATAAGAGGAGTAAGCACATTGATGCAAGATATCATTACATTTGAAAGTTGGTGAAATATGGAGAAATCAATCTAGAGTATTGCAGATTTGAAGATTAGTTGACAAAAATATGCACAAAGGTCTTGGCAAAGGAACAATTTGAGTATTGTAAATATTGATGTAATCAATGATAAAAATTAGGGGAGTGTTAAAATATTATAATACTTTCTACTTGATAAAATAATAAGATTAGATTTGCAATTTTTAGTAAATGAACAAATCGACTAAAATAAACTAAAACATAAAATAACATGTTGATTACTCTAAAAATTTCTTTATAATTTCTAAAATTATCTATAAAAGAGATCATTATAAACCATTTTTATAAGCAATAAAACTTACAAAACCATCAGTTATTGAGCAGCACAATTTTTGTCTATTCTTTCTTATATCTGCCCACCAACTTTTACTTCTCTCAATACCTTCAAACGTAAGGCACTATTCTCAATATTACTTTTGCTAACTTGTAAAACATGACATTCAATCATTGTTAATGGGCATTAGTTTTCCCTGAAATGCATGCATGTGTAATACAACACTCGCATTCTACTGTGTGTATGTAGGGTAAAATAAAAATTCCTAGCTGGTGGTTGTAAAAGGGTCGCACTGTCATCCCGGTAGAAGGAGCTCTCTCATTTACATGAGACTTACATTTGTTCTTATAGAAGTTTGTGATCAAATTGCAAAATAATTAGTGGATAAAGTGTAAAATCAGAGGTAGCAGGTGTTTCCTTCCCGGACACAACGTGGGCGAACATGTTCTCTCAAAGTTCTAGGGGTTGGCACTAATAGCACCGCTGTTTGGAGACAACTGCTTTGTTTTGACTAATTTACAGAGTTGGGATTTTGATTAACGACCATCTTCTTTCCTGAATTCCCTGGCTATCAACATGAACAATTGAAACATGATGGCAAGTTCTGTTTGTACGTGATTGATGATAAGATCTTAGTTAGATGTATGTAAAGTTGTTCTAGCAAATCCACCGACTCTATCCCTATCAAGAACAGTTATGGTTCTAACAAATCCACCGACTCTATCCCTTTGAAGAAAAAAGGTCATGGAACAGTTAGGAGTCATTTGAATATTGATATTTTTCTAACAAATCCACCGACTCTATCCTTATAAAGAACAGTTATGGTTCTAACAAATCCAGTTAATCTAGCCGTACTATTTTTGGTGTCATGTTCAGATCAATGCCTTCTTCCTTATAATAGTGTCGTTGTTGTTCGAGAATCCCTTGATTTCCACGCCGACAATGCCTATATGTAGTTAAAGATCACTCCAAAATAAGCGTACCTTCACTTCAAGTAGCTGATATGGTTTACAAACATGCAGTTGTAGAATAGTCGGCATCCAAGTTGAAGATTGGATTATTCAAATACTGTTCCCACATCATTGATTTGCACATAAGCACTAAGGACGAATAAGAAATACGGTTGGTGATAGAAAAGAGGCAAGTAGTGGACATCCCTATAACTACAACCAAGCAAGTTCAGATGAGAATGGATCTTTGAGGACAATTGCTCCAGTTGTGCAAAAGAAGTAAGTTCCTTCATTGGTCAATCCTTCAACTTCTCTTGTCGCCAAATCTATTGAATCTTCAAAGTTTAGTCCAACATCTATTACTGCTCTCGCTTTATCGACAAAACCCACCATGGATGCTAATCAATTCATAATGGTAGACCTGGACCATGCTTGTTTTATTGTCTCTCACGCATCCACCTTAGCAATGTGGACTAAACAAGTGTACAAGGCATCCGATATGCACAACACATAAGCCCATGATTCGGGAACTAAAATTTCGAGGAGAGTTTCTAGAAAACGAGCAACTATGCTGTTGTAAAAGGAGGGGGAAGTGATTGGATTCAATATATTTTGATTTAAACATATTTTAGGTTTTGACTGGTTCTTCATGCTGGATATTTGTGGTGAAAATAATAAAAACTTTACTTGGTGTGTAAAATGAGAGGCTTTCATCTGCTTGATAAGATTTACCACAATTTTTAAACTGAAAAAACTAAAAACAAAACAAAAGAATTATAAAAAAATTATCACAGTTTTCAAATTAAAAATAAAAATGAAATAGAAGAATTACAAAAACAATGAATGGTATATTTTTCAATACTAAAACTGAAAAATTATACAAAAGTAAAACAAGTGTATTAAAAAAACAACTTTTGAAATAAATTAATTAGTGTAGTAAAATAAATAAAAAATAGAATTTATGTGTTCATATATGTATGTATTGAATACATTGATTCTAAAGTAAAATAAAATATTTTCTTATGTAAATAAAATAGCTTTGTGTCTTTTTTTCATTTATTTATTGATGTATTTATAATAGTTTAAATAGATATTAATGTTTAATATTTATTTAAAAAATAAATTACTCATTAAAATAATAATTTTTTTTTTTTAAACTGGATGTTCCTATTTGATATTTTTATTAATTAGCTGCTTAGGCATACTACTTCCAAACAGTCAAACATTGACATCTCTTACTATCAGCAATCCTGTTGGCAAATGAGTCTATGAAAAGGAGATATTAGCATCTAGGATGTTCAGATACCACAATCATTTAAGTCTTTTTATCTATTTATTTTGAAATGTCTAGAAACTAAAAGTCTTCCTTCGTTATTTTGGTTTCAAACATATTTAACATTAATTGGTATGAGTTTTCCACAGTCCATTTTCAATTACAATAGTATGCATTTCTAATTTAAATTGTGTATGTTTTTAGTTTGATGTTTCAGATTGTTGGGGTATGGTGTTGTACACCATTGCATAAAATATTTTATTCTATTATTGTAATTAAATAATTATTTAATTGTGATGCACCTTGGTGGTGTGGATAATCACACTAGGTAATTATTTGGTCCCATGTAATGATTGTATTGTAACATTGTATTACTATTTGTAGAAGACATGTGGCAGTAATTTAATATTGGGGAATTAAATATTGTAATAGCTTAGTACCCAATATTAGAAAAGGGGTCAGTGGTTTTGTATTCACATGGTTTTGTGGTACATGGTTTTACCTTACCACCAGTTGTATTTGTGTGAGCTTGTGTCTATAAAAGCAAACACAATGTAGTGGTTTTAGGTTGGGGGGAGGTGAACAGGCTGAGTAGGTTGGCTGTGGTTATTGAGTCTTTCTGAAGAGTGCATTTGGGAAGCATGGCATGGGATGTGTGGATTCATGCTTGGACACATGAAAGTGCATTGGAGGGCTTAATGTTTCAGAGTTATTCATTGTAACTTTTGTATTTGCTTATGGCTGATTAATATGATGGAGTATGGATGCTTTTGGAGGCTAGGTTTTTCCCTCTTAAGGGTTTTCCCAGGGTAAATCTTGTGTTATCTTGTGGCTTGTCTATTTGATCTTTGCATTTGGAAAAATTGTATGCATGTTAATCTCTCTTGGGTTATGTGGGAAATGATTTGTGATTCTGGGTCTGCATGCAATATTTCCTAACAAGTGGTATCAGAGCTTTCATGGTTGAAGAATTTTTATTATAACCCTGGTTTGAGAGTTTTTTGCAAAGTTGAAGCCATGAACATGCATATAGGATCTGAGGCATTACAAGGTATGGAACACATGTTGTAGGTGTTTTTATACAGATTTGGGCTTTTGGGTTGTCAAGATTTGTTGGGTTTATTGCAGATCTGAAGTTTTCCAATGTTGGGTGAAAAAGGGTTTCTTGGTTTGAGTTTGCATGTGAGGGTTTTGTTGGGGAAATTTCATGAATAACCTCTTGGAACAAAACGGACCTCATGGCTGGATTCAAGTTGATCGAGAGACGAATTTTGACATAAAATTTGACCTACTTTGAAAAAGTTGAAAAAATGACAAATTTTTTAGTAAAGGTCCATTTTTGCATGTGTAGAAAAATCAAAATTAAAATCCTGTCCTTTAAATTTTCGTAGAAATTATTTTGTCATCGGATGAAAAATATTATTAAAAAATCCTACAAAGAGAAAAATGAAAAAGTTAGAAATTTTTATTGAAATTTTTTGAAAGGAAATAAAAATAGAATTATATAAGTTTGTGGGGGTTAGACCTCCCACACCTGCTTGTACCCGCTTGCAGCACTACCATCGGTAGTACGCCGCTGGTAGGGCTGGATGGCATTTGCCGCCGGCACTACCAGTCAGCGTCCTGCTGGCCGGCAGGACCATCGCTGGCAGGGGTGTCGGGCCTTCCCCAAAAACTGCCAGCGAAAGACTTTTTCTAAGTCTTTTAAAACTTTTTAAAATGAAAATAAATCTGCCAGATTTTAAAATAAAATCAAACCATATTTCATATGTTGGTCGGGTCTGCCATATGGGGGGAGGGTTTTTTATTTTTGAAAATTAAATTGTATTTAAATGGATTTTTAAATCCACCACCCTCCACCACCAGAGTGCCACCTGGGCGCCACCACAAAGCCACCACCAGGACAGATTGGAGGAGTTTTCTTCAAATTAGCATAACTTTCACTTAGTATGTCAGATTTACGACTTCTTGCAGTCATTGGAAAGCTAGTTCTGATCACTACGTTGTGGTATAGGTTTGGTTTCTTGATTTTCTTCTTTTGACATGTTTTTGGAGCCTAGAAGTCAAATATTCTCGTTTGAACGATTTTGGATATATCTTTTGCATACGGAATCCGATTTTCGATTTTGAAGATGCCTTGGAGAGAATTTGCAGTGTACTACACAACAGTTCAGATTATTTATCAGTTTGTGGTGCAAGGAATGTTTGGTACTTGTTTGATTGCTTGTAGGATCTTGAGATTCAGGGTGTGATTATGTGAGCATCTGGACGAGTCAAGAGGCGAAAACTTGAGGGAGTACATGTTTTTATATGTTATTTATGATGCTACTGTTGATTATCAAATTGGTGCTTCCTGGTACAGGTTTACAGGTAATTTTCAAAGTTAGGACTTTGATGGTGACAGGTACACAAGTTGTCTTCATTTTTGAGGACATGTTTGGACATGGTTAAAGACTTGGAGTCTCGTATGGGTGATAGTTGAGTGCAGGTATAGTGATGGCTATGGTTATGGTGTCATAGATATGCAAGTAGATTTGATGCATTGGCACGACATGATCATGTATGTGGTGTTTGGTGGTGATATGGTTTAATGTTAGGAGATTGGTACTATCTTCTTGATGCTTATTTGGTTCCTTGACTATGATTACTCTTTTATGGACATGGTTGGCAAATCAGATCAGTGGTTGATTTGGTGTTTTAGTCTTGATGTCTACATGGTTATCTTCTTTGATATATTGGTTTTACGTTACTAACGTGATGATGAGTTTGCATGTTTCAGTGGTTTGGATCTACGAGTTATGCAGCTTGTAGGTGTGTACAGCCTATTGGGTTGTAGTGGGATGACTCAGATGTGGACTGTCTATATCCACTAGGTTTGATTCATTGTTGTTACAGATTTCATTAGTTGGCCTTGTCTGTGGTCATTTGTGCATTGGTATGTTGTTTTGGGATTGAAAGGATGGATGTTTTAAGTACTTGATTAGTCAGTTCATGGGACTTGTAGCATGTGTTTTAATCATGATGTCATGATAGCTTGGTACATTCATTGGTTGTACACTTTCAGTGGGAGCTTTTGACAGTGATGATTTGGCGGTGTTGGATTGGTTTGCAATGTTTTGATGGTGGTTGTATGTATCTTCTTGGCTTGGAGATCTTGGTTTACTTGTATGTTACTGACATTGCAGTTGAGTGTGTGTAGACCTGGATGATCTTCATGAAGAGGATGGTTGTCATGATGCCATGTGTAGCTTATATCATGGTTCAGTGGGAGTTGTTGGCAGTGACATGGATGCATCATTGGTATGATTATCTTCATGTGATTGGAGATATGTTTTCTTGGCTTAGAGTGTTTGTTATGATGTCATGGTTTACTCTTGATACCGGTTTAGAGTTTGGCATGGTACTTTTTCTCTTAAGACCAGGATGTATATATATTATGGTGCATGTGATCTCCTAGGAGTAGATGGTTAGATCATATTGTCATGATAGGTTCCTGATTATGTGTTTGGATCTTTGGCAATGATCGTGTTTGATTCTCTTCGTATTGAGTACATTGATCATTTGCTTGATTACTTCATGATGGTGCTATGTTGCATTTGGAGTTTGGCATGGATTGATCGGTTACAGGTGCTCGTGGATACTTAGAGATGTAGGTGATGGTTGGAATTCTCTTGTGATTAGAGAAATTTGCTTGAGACGGTAACTCTTTGGAGGTTTCAGCAGGAAGATCGAGGGAGCCTTCACCTGGATATGGACATGGGTTCATGATGGACCGATAGAGGAGATTGTTCTTGGAGTGAGTCATGTTGACTTGGCTATCCTGGAGGAGCATTCTCTTTCCCCACTCTTGGTCTACTCGGCAGCTTATGATTTGAGAGGTATTTGCCCATTATATCTTTCAGATGTGTTATGTTTCGTGCTTTGATTTCTCATGGGTTGAGTTGATTCATGGTGATTATGGATACTTATTTGAGGATGGTTTAGCATGAGTTTTTATGATTTATCTTTCATAGATATGGATCTTGAGCTATGTTAGTTAGTTCTGGAGGATTCATTTTGAGGGATGTTATGGCATGGTTATCTCCTTGTACATTTGAGTTTATGATATCATTCTTTGATGAGGATTGTTAGGAGATGGTTTATGGGCTGATTTCTAGTTAATGGGGATGGTTAACTATGAGTTTGATCTTCTTGTTTTGAGAGGCTTACATCCATGTTGGCATTGTTAAATTGATTTATATGTTGTACTTGATCTATGAGATTGGGTGTTACAGATGTTGTTAAGGCTTTTCAGTTGGGGTTGTTTAGGAGATCATACTTGACACAATGATACACTTTTTGAGGTGTTGGTAGAAGGATATTATGGTTTACAGGTTTCTCTTCTTCATGGTTCCTTCCTAGATGTTCATGTTTTGGGAGGATGGTGGCAAATTGTTGTGAGAGATCATGCAGCTCTTGGGTTGAATGTGTGGATCATTGCAATTGTTCTTGGTACTTCATGTTTTGATTGACTTATCACACCTTGATGTATAGTGTGGATTGGTAGACTTGATATGCTTTGGCATTACCTATGCATTGGGAGTTTCTGGATATGTATGTTCTTCATTGACAGGTTTTATACAGGGAGCTTGGTTGCAGTTTATAGGTTGGATATGTTCTTGGCATAAGTTTACTGATGTATTGATACCTTGGAGGTATGGACGGTTGGATGTATTAGCATGTGTTGTGGATGTTATTTATGATCACGTGGGTTTTTTATAGTTGACAACAGCTTGGTTAGAGCCTTTGTTATCACTTGGATTTGGTGCTTGTGCTCATGGATTGTTGCACCTTCGCCTTGGCATGTTCCTTTTCTTCCATAGGTGGCACATTAGAGGATGAGAGGAGTTCTTGCTTGAGATGGTGGTCACTTTGTTCTTATTGTAGTTATCTTGGTTGGAGCACAAGAGCATGTTACAAATTCATGTGGTTTCATGGATGGCTATGATGATGTATATCATGCATTGATCCCTTATGCAATGTATACAACAAGTGGGAGAATGTTGGGGTATGGTGTTGTACAACAGCGCATAATTTTTTTTATTCTATTATTGTAATTAAATAATTATTTAGTTGTGATGCACCTTGGTGGTGTGGATAATCACACTAGGTAATTATTTGGTCCCATGTAATGATTGTATTGTAACATTGTATTACTATTTGTAGAAGACATGAGGCAGTAATTTAATATTGGGGAATTAAATATTGCAACAACTTAGTACCCAATATTAGAAAAGGGGTTAGTGGTTTTGTATTCACATGGTTTTGTGGTACATGGTTTTACCTTACCACCAGTTGTATTTGTGTGAGCTTGTGTCTATAAAAGCAAACACAATGTAGTGGTTTTAGGTTGGGGGGAGGTGAACAGGCTGAGTAGGTTGGCTGTGGTTATTGAGTCTTTCTAAAGAGTGCATTTGTGAAGCATGGCATGGGATGTGTGGATTCATGCTTGGACACATGAAAGTGCATTGGAGGGCTTGATGTTTCAGAGGTATTCATTGTAACTCTTGTATTTGCTTATGGCTGATTAATATGATGGAGTATGGATGCTTTTGGAGGCTAGGTTTTTCCCTCTTGAGGGTTTTCTTAGGGTAAATCTTGTGTTATCTTGTGGCTTGTCTATTTGATCTTTGCATTTGGAAAACTTGTATGCATGTTAATCTCTCTTGGGTTATGTGGGAAATGATTTGTGATTCTAGGTTTGCATGCAATATTTCCTAACACAGAT
Source organism: Sequoia sempervirens (assembly GCA_007258455.2). Classification (NCBI taxonomy): domain Eukaryota; kingdom Viridiplantae; phylum Streptophyta; class Pinopsida; order Cupressales; family Cupressaceae; genus Sequoia; species Sequoia sempervirens. The sequence goes on from VDFB02058470.1 coordinate 18,114, forward strand.
CACATCATCAAAAAGAAGAGAATGTGAAATTGGAGGAACTTCAATCTTGCACATCCAAAACCTTTAATACGACTAAAAAGCTTTTAGTAATATCAGTGATGTTGGCAAGGCATGAAATATTGAAAAACATTTTTACCTGTCTTGGAAAGAAGTTAATGCACATTTTTTTGGCACCAAAGGGCTGTAGCAGTGACCACTTTCTACAAGTGGATTGCTAGTTGAATCTTTACCATCTAGATCAAACATCCAATTATTGTTCTTCTTGCTCATGGAAAGGCATCAACAACACAATAAATAATAAATAATGCAGTTGTTGGCAGCACCACCGATTGGAGACAACTGCATTGTTCTGACGACAAGTTTTGTTTGTACGTGATTGATGTGTGTATGTAAAGCTGTAGAGAGACATTAGAAAACGGGTCATGGAAAATATCTATCATGAACAGTTAGACGTTCATTTGAATATTTGATATTGTTCTAGCAAATCCACCTATTTTTTCCTATCAAGAACAGATTTTGTTCTAACAAATCTAGCTAATCTATCCCGTACTATTTTTCGTGCCATGCTGAGACCAATGCCTTCCTCCTCACAGTACGGTCGTTATTGTTCGAAAATGCCGATAATGCCCATATGGACTTATAGAATAGTTTCACTCCAAAATAAGCGTACCTTCATTTCAAGTAGATGATATGGTTTCCAAACATGCTGTTACAGAATAGTTGGCATCCAAATTGAAGATTGGATTATTCAAATAATGTTCCCACATCATTGATTTGCACAGAAGCACTAAGAACGAATAAGAAACGCAGTTGTTGTTAGAAAAGAGACAAGTAGTGGACATCCCTATAACTACAACCAAGCATGTTAAAACGAGTATGGATCTTTGAGGGCTATTACACCAGTTGTGCAAAAGAAATACGTTCCTTCATTGCCGAATCCTTCAACTTCTCTTGCCGCCAAATCTATTGAATCTTCAAAGTTTAGTCTCACATGTATTACTGCTCTCATTTTATCGACAAAACCCACCATTGATCATATCAATTCGTAGTGTTAGACCTGGACCATGCTTGTTTTATTGTCTCTCACGCATCCACCCTTAGCACTGTGGATTAAACAAGTGTACAAGGCATCCACCTTACCTATAATCTGATGATGATCGTAATACATAAACCCATGATTCGAGAACTGAAATTTTAGAAAATGAGTGCGGGTGTAGTCTATAATACATGTTGGTTTAAAGAGCATATTTCAAGTTTTAATTTATTTAGGTGATTTATCTAAAATCACACTAATAGTTTAAAGATCATATTCTAAGCTTTAGTTTATTTACGTGACTTATTTAAAATCATACTAATAGATGTGTCTTATTAGAAAACTTAGTGTAATTTTAAATGAACTATCTAAACATTTCAAAACTTAGAGTGTACTATTTAAGTTCGCCTCTTTAGTACTAATATGAGAGATCATGAATTAATCATGTTAGTAATTGATTATCTAATTGCTATGGCTAGGAATTAGATTGATGTTTTGATTAAAGAAATGAAGAATTGAAGAATTAGATTACAATCACTTTTCCTTGGAAAATATTGGTGCATCTTTATCACAAGTCTTTCAAGAGTGATAAAAAGATATTCAAGTGATCATAATTTTGAGGAGAAATGAAATAATTAAGCTAAAAGAAAATTTCAATTGTTTTGTTCTTTTTTGGAATTGATGACATCATTTCTTGGTTATTAATGTGAGAGATATTCTATAATGGTAGCAGGGGGTAGAGTGTAATGGTATGAATGTTTTGGCAAAAACTATTATCTTTTATCTCATTTGAAGTCATTTAAATACCAAAATATTAATATTTAATAATAAACATAATATTTCAAAAATAAGTAGCACACAAAATTTACGTCTCCATATATGTAATAAATAAAAATAGTTCAAAAGTAGAATATAATAACTAAATAAAATATTTTAAATTTAATATCTCTCAACATTTTTTTAGATAGATGTGTTTAAGATATCTATATTAGTTTTTAAATGTTATCTAATTTAATGATTAAAGGTAAATTTTGGCTAATAAAAAATAGGTCAGCTATTTACTACTTTTTATTAGAGACTAAGTGTAAAATCATTATATATTTTTTTAACTATTAAAAAGTGTGATGTTAAAGTAGACTGTCATTTTCTACTAGTGATGGTAGAGATAAGGTATTGACTTATGTCAAATCATTTTGAAAAACTTTTTAACATTTCCCTATGCTTAAAAATAGCATGCAATAGATTGTTTTTTTGGTGAACTTTTACACTAGAGAATATGGATATGTAATTTGCTAGTGTAGGGGGCTATTCTCAAACATCATCCAGTTTAGTGGTTAAAGATCAATTTTGGCAAATAAAAATAAGATAAATATTTTCTACATTTTGATGTCAATAGAGTAAAATTACAAAACCTTGTCACACTTTTGACCAATTTATCAACACAAGTGAATTTATGTATTTCTAACTAAAAATCAAATTTGGTCAAACATATGATCTATCTAGGTTCATTGTAGAACATTTTTACATATCTAGGAATGAAGTTGATGTTTGTTTTAGCACCAAAAAACTTTAGTAGCGACTACTTTCTACAAGTGGATTGCTAGTTGACTCTTTACCATCTAGATTAAACATTCAATTATTCTTCTTGCTTATGGAAAGACATATCAATTCATATGTAAGGTCACCTAATCAACTCCCCATAATGTAGGGAGGGATTTTCTAGTATGTGGTAACAATGTACCTCATGAAAAAATTCATATAGTTTATGGTAGATTTACTTGTTACTTATAGACTATGTTACCTACATTGTGATATTGGACCTAGCAAGAATAGATTTCATAATTTAGAGGTGGTTGTTGCAAGGAGATGGATAAAAGAGACACAGATAAAAAATGTGGGTTAGCCTTATCAAAGGGGCAATAATGACAAGGATCACACCTCATAGTATGAAGTATCTATGTATATTATAGGTGATTGTGAATAATTGTTGGTTATTTTCTTAATTTGATTGTGATTATAGTTAATATCTTAACATGTCTACTAAGCTCATGATGTACTACTTGTTAATTTCCATGGTATCTTGATTAAAGAGAGAATTCATGGAGGCTCAATGATAATGGACCGATGAAACTATTGTGTCACTCAATTGGCAACACCTATTACCCAATGTGAAGATTAACACTCATGAGGGTGGCCTCAAGATCAATAGATTCATTTCCTCTAGTTGTACATTCTTCTAATATAAAAGGATGTGCAGAATGTTATTGCTATTACTTTAACCCTATTATATTTTAAATGTTCGTGTAATAGCAATCTATAATACCTTATTGAAGTAGAATTATGTTATATGTTTCCCTTAACTAAAATTTCACTTACTTGCAAGTGAAATATAACTAACAAGAATTGAGTTGTAATGACAAGATATTGTTTGGTTGATGGAAAAGGAAGTCATCTATGAAGAAAGTTGAAACCAAACAATCTTTGAATTCTTACAAATGAATGTTTCAAAAATGGGTGCACTCAAGTTTCAATCCAATTTTATTCATAATCAAGTAACAAACCTCTATGTTTTAAAATAGACATCAATATCATTGTAGTTTGCATCATAAACCACCTAGTTTCTAGTTAAATCTCCCACAAGCCAATGTGACTTCTCCAAGAAGGATTGATCAACCTCTTAAAACTCATGGTGCAAATCCATGTTGTCATCTGTAAACAAATTAAGCTTAATAGAAATGTTAAACGTACCAAAACATGCATGCTAATCAAAATCAAGTTAAATGTAAACTGTAGTGACTTTCGACGCCAAGGAAGTCATCCTTCCATGTCACAAAGTTAAACCCCATTAATAATTTCAGCTTAATGCTAACGTGGTAACTAAAAAATTAAGAACTAACTCTAAGTCGTGGCATTGTCAAAGGGAGAGATAAGAGTTTAAATCCTATACGCCAGGTATCTAGTAGTCGCGTGGAGGGGGGAATGCTACCATGTTTCACAGCTAGTGTAGCAGCTATACTTGCATCTAGGCACGATAAGGGGAATTTCATCATCCTTCAATCTCTTCGGTGTGGATTTGGATAAAAAAGGGGTGTGTTGATGGTCTATCGACTAACTGGATATTTCCTGGAGGCTCTTGAAAGCAGATATGGGATATATAAACCTGGGGAAGCTGAGGATAAAAAAGTTTTTTAAGGCAAGCATAGTGATTCAATACAAGTAGTCGTCTGTGATAAGTATGCGGGGTCCAATGCAGAGATAATGGATTCACTTCCTAACTTGGAGATTGTTTCCACATTTAGCGTAGGTCTGGACAACGTGGGTTTAGCCAAAAATGTGAGGAGAAGAAGTTTCAATGCATGCTGGGCATGGAGGACGACTGACATCCCTCTTCTTTTGAAATTCATCATCGAACTGTGTGGAATCAGGTATGTAATACATCCCTACTATCATGTATAGACAACAAAGATAAGACTTGCTTAGAGATAAAATTATCATGTTGCAATATAAATTAGGTCTACTGCTTTGTGAAGCCATTAGTTTTACTGGAAATTAGCTAAAATAACCAAGCCTTATGTTAGTATTGCTAAGTTCCTGCTTAGATCAAAAGGAATTGTTTCATACTAAATCACACCACCTAGTCATGTCCACTCCTGATCTAGCAACAAGATGAAAGATAGCTGTTATTATTGAGGTATCTTATAGAACAGTTTGTACACTTGGATAATTTTCACATCATTAGTTGTGCACTTGCATAATTTTCACATCATTAGTTTCATCTAGTGAATCATTAAGGACTCTTATAGGAGATGGAATTTGCAGCCATGTGGTTTGGGGATTTAGGTTTCTATGTTTAATATTGAACAGATTCTAAACTTGATAAATGACCTTCTTCTAATGGTGATCGAACCTCTTGAATGTCATGCATTCATGTAGTTAAATCTTATTGGCAAAGGCAGGAATATCCTAAATAATATCATAGTTCTTATGCAAACACTTCAATTTTCCTATTTAGGAATATAAGATATCCATTGCACAAAATTTGATTAATCACGAGCTCTAGTCATCTGCTAACATTTAGTCTACTACTTAAATTGAATTTTCTTTGAGTTCCTTATATCAATAAGTTGATTTAAATATATGTAGTATATCTCATTCTTATCAACTACAACAACGATATGCATGATTTGGAAACCACTCTTGTCACATATTGCTCATACTGTAGAATACTCATGATGCTTAGCATCTTAAACAGTAACTTGACGCATGACTCTAGACTCCTAGTTTGTTTGAGAATTGTTCTTTCTATTTATAGAACATTGGAACAAGGTGAAGCCACAATAGTGGTTTACAATTTGATGGAGGAAGGAAAACTCACAAAAACCAAGCCCATGGCAAAAAAATTGGTTTTAGGGGTTCAAATGAACCTATAGGTTCGAGTGAACCCACTTAAATGCTTGCCCCCCATTTCCTGCCCAAAGAAAAAAAGAAAATGCAAATTAAAAGGTGGTTCGCTTGAACCAGGGTTTGACCCCTGGGGGTTCGTTTGAACCCCGCTTATCCCTCATTCTGCCCCTTAGACACAATTTTTTTTTAAATTTTTGCACTTCAGAGTTCGGGTTGAAGATGAAAATGGCAGAGACTTCACAAACAACGGAATCAGTAGTCAGCAGAATGAGCTATCCAACGAATATAATTTTAATATATTTTTAGTTTTTATTATGTATGTGTTTTAGTTTTATTAAACATATGTTTTTCACTAAAAATCAAGCTCTTTGTTTTGCACATGTGGAAAAATAACAGATTATCATTTTTTTTTTGAAAAATATGAGTGCACCAGATATTGAAGTCTTTGATACAACAATTTTTTTTTTGAATTTTTATACATACAAAAAAAGTTATGCGTTATACGGTTGCACTATGTTTAAATTGTAATTGGTTTGAATTTGAAACTTGATTAAATAAAAAATATTCAATAAAAAGCTATCTAACCAAGTGGAAGCACTAGATATCCGAGTTACAAATGTAAATTCAAAAGAATTAGAATTTTATACTTAATAGAAAAAAAGTTATGCGTTATATGGTGAGCGTCACTTTTTAAAAATGTTGTTTTCTAAAAAAAAAACCTGTTTTCGAGGGAGATGGAAAAAGAAGTGCAAATTGATTTCAAAATTTTTGAAAAAAATATATTTAGAATCTATAGACAAAATATCACAAAACTCTAGTTTGCATCATCTTCAAATTCCTCACTGTTTAGCCGCTATAGGTGCCCAAAAAGTGAAGATTTACTTACAATAATTATTTCAGTGTCTAGTTTGGCCAAAATTGTAAACCACTATTGTGGGATCACCCAACATATATTTTCCTCAAAGAAAATGCCTTTTATGCTACATATTTTACTCTAAGACTTTCTTTCCATCCTTTCTAAACTACCGATGAACTCTAGTATACTTATTTAATATTTGTATTCCAGTCCTCATGCATCTGCATTAGTTGAGGCTCCCATATGTATTATTTTATTCTTACACCCTTTTCTATAATATTTATTTAAAAAATAAAATACTCATTAAAATAATAACTTATTTTTCTTAAACTGCATATTCCTATTTGATATTTTTATTAATTAGCGGCTTAGGCATACTACTTCCAAACAGTCAAACATTGACATCTTTGACTATCAGCAATCCTGTTGGCAAATGAGTCTATGAAAAGGAGATATTAGCATCTAAGATGTTCAGATACCACAATCATTCAAGTCTTTTTATCTATTTATTTTGAAATGTCTAGAAACTAAAAGTCTTCCTTCATTATTTTGGTTTCAAACATATTCAACATTAATTGATATGAGTTTTCCACAGTCCATTTTCAATTACAATAATATGCATTTCTGATTTAAATTGTGTATATTTTTAGTTTAATGTTTCAGATCACATCATCAAAAAGAAGAGAATGTGAACTTGAAGGAACTTCAATCTTGCACATCCAAAACCTTTAATACGACTAAAAAGCTTTTAGTAATATCAGTGATGTTGGCAAGGCATGAAATATTGAAAAACATTTTTACCTGTCTTGGAAAGAAGTTGATGCACATTTTTTGGCACCAAAAGGCTGTAGCAGTGACCACTTTCTACAGGTGGATTGCTAGTTGAATCTTTACCATCTAGATCAAACATCCAATTATTGTTCTTCTTGCTCATGGAAAGGCATCAACAACACAATAAATAATGCAGTTGTTGGCAGCACCACCGATTGGAGACAACTGCATTGTTCTGACGACAAGTTTTGTTTGTACGTGATTGATGTGAGTATGTAAAGCTGTAGAGAGACCTTAGAAAACGGGTCATGGAAAATATCTATCATGAACAGTTAGACGCTCATTTGAATATTCGATATTGTTCTAGCAAATCCACCTATTCTATCCTATCAAGAACAGATTTTGTTCTAACAAATCTAGCTAATCTAGATAATGCTAACGTGGTAACTAAAAAATGAAGAAACTCTAAGTCGTGGCATTGTCAAAGGGAGAGATAAGAGTTTAAATCCTATACGCCAGGTATCTAGTAGTCGAGTGGAGGGGGGAATGCTACCATGTTTCACAGTTAGTGTAGCAGTTATACTTGCATCTAGGCACGATAAGGGGAATTTCATCACCCTTCAATCTCTTCGGTGTGGATTTGGATAGAAAAGGGGGCGTGTTGATGGTCTATCGACTAATTGGATATTTCCCGGAGGCTCTTGAAAGCAGATATGAGGTATACAAACCCGGGGAAGCTGAGGATAAAAATATTTTTGTGGGAAAGCATAGTGATTCAATACAAGTAGTGGTCTGTGATATGTATGCGGGGTCCAATGAAGAGATAATGGATTCACTTCCTGACTTGGAGATTGTTTCCACATTTAGCGTGGGTATGGACAACGCGGGTTTAGCCAAAAATGTGAGGAGAAGAAGTTTCAATGCATGCTGGGCAGGAGGACGACTGACATCCCTCCACTTCTGAAATTCATTTTGTAAAAAATCATAAAGTTGTCAAAAATCATAATGGGATTTTCATTTGTTAAACTAAGTATGCAAAGGATGTATTGAAGAGGTTTAAAATGGTGAATTGTAATCTAGCATCTACTCTTATAGTCATGGAGTCATGTTGTCATCAATTAATGTTAAGTATATAATTTTAAATCATTGGATGGTCAGATGATATCAAGTTATTGATTAAGTGACAAATAAGGTCAGGTTGAGATTAAATAAATTTTGATTAAGATAGTGTGAGACAAGAAATTAAGATGAATTTTTTCAGACAAAATTAATATGTTGAAAATTATTGCATTAAAATCTCAAACATGTTTTCAGTTGGTGGTGATCAAGCAGATATATTCACAAAGGCCTTAGCAAAGGAACAATTTGAGTATTTGAGAGAAAATTTGGATATTGTAAATATTGATGTAATTAGTGATAGAAATTAGGAGGGAGTGTTAGAATATTCTAATAATTTCTATTGGATAATATAATAAGATTATATTTGCTATTTTTAGTAAATAAACAAGTCGACTAAAATGAATTAAAACATAAAATAACATGTCAAATACTATCTAGAAATTTCTTTGTAATTTCTAAAGTTCTCTATAAAAGAAGCTATTATAAGCCATTTTTGTAAGCAATAAAAAAATCAATTGTGCAGCAGCATAATTTTTTTCTATATTTCTCATCTCTGCCCACTAACAAATTTTAGCTTCTCTCAATAGCTTTGAACCCAAGGCACTATTCTCAATATTACTTTTGTTGGCTTGTAAAATATGACATTCAATCATTGTTAATGGAGATTAGTTTTCTCTGAAATACATGAATGTGTAATACAACACTCGCATTCTACTTTGTGTATGTAGGGTAAAATAAAAATTCCTAGCCGGTGGTTGTAGAAGGGTCACACTATCATCCTGGTAGAAAGAGCTCTCTCCATTACATGACACTTACATTTGTTCTTATAGAAGTTTATGATCTAATTGCAAAATATTTAGTGGATAAAGTCTAAAATTAGAGGTAGCAGGTGTTTCCTTCCCACACACAACATGGGAAAACATGTTCTTTCAAAGCTCTAGAGGTTGTGAAAGGAAGCAAAGTTGTGGAACAATGCTTCCAACACTAATCTAAGTGGGAGAGATAGTGAAAATTCATACAAATCATTAAACTGGTATAGTGAATGAAACACATTCAAACATATGCATAAAATAATAATACCATAATGCACAAATTTTCATGGGGAAAACCTTTCCAGGTAAAAAACCCCACACACCAAAAGCACAGTACTTTGTATTATCAACAACAAACAATTACAATACAATATCAACACTAAGCTTCTCTAGGTGTTCACCAATCTTCAACAAAAAAGTGGGATAATATTGGTAGCATAATGGTGTCTCAGAAATTATCAAATTTCAATCTTCTCAATCCTCTAAGGCATTAAGTACTTAATAATTAAAAACATCAATGAATAGAAGGCTTCGTCACATGCAATATTCAAAGCCAACTCAAAGTGTAAAGTTGAGTTTGAACTGATCGCATCAATTGGCAGAGAAATTACAACTACCACTCAAGTGTAGTTACAAACAAAGAAACCATCTCCGATCCACCACTAACTACAAAAACACATTGCATGCAAAATATCTTTCATGTGTTCAATTAGTCACCACCGCTAATATCCTTCATAAGTTCAATTAGTCACCACCACTAATATTTTTCATGCACAAGTTGAGAAAACCACTTATCTCAACATTCTCCCACTTGTTGAAGACTTGTCATGAAGCCATCTATAATCAACTACTCAGGGCCCCAAGGCCCATGGAAACAACACACCATCTTAACTTCTTTGTGCTCACTGGCTTCGTTAGTGCATCTGCAACATTTCTCAAAGTGTCAACCTTTTCCAATATCACCTTTCCATCTTCTACCATATCATGAACAAAATAAAATTGAACATCAATGTGCTTTGTTCTTGCATGGAAAGTGGGATTCTTTACTAAGCAAATGACACTTTGACTGTCACAACAGATAGTAATCTGTCTTGCATCAAAACCAATGTCCAAAGACAACCTCTTAAGCCAAATGGTTTCCTTGCAAGCATGAGTAGCTACCATGTACTCTATTTCTGTTGTGGAAAAAGCAACTACAACCTGCCGTTTACTCATCCAACTTATAGCACCACCATTCATCGTGAACACGTATCTACTAGTAGATCTTCTACTGTGACTCTCACCTGCCCAATCTAAATCCACATATCCATGAATACTTATAGAATGTTGAGAACTAGTAGTCCATAACCATGATAACATAGAGAGTACTTGGAAGTACCCCACATATATCTAAACACTCTCTTTACTGCATCCCAATGTACATGTCTAGGATTAGCCATATACTGACTAAGGAATCCCACAACTTGGGAAATGTCTAGCCTCGTACAAACCATCAAATACATCAAACTACCAATAGCACTCGCATATGGTACTCTAGTCATGTCCTCCATCTTAGTAGGAGATTTTAGACAATCATCCACAGAAAGCTTCATCCCCTGCATCATTGGAACAACTAACTTCCTGCAAGCTGCCATGCTAAATCTCTCCAACACTAAATTCACATAGTTGCTCTGGCTTAATCAAAGCTTTTTTCTAGCTTTATCTCTTCTAATCTCCATCCCCAGAATATACCTTTCTGCACCTAGATCCTTCATCTCGAACTGTGCTAACAATTGAGACTTCAGATATGAAATCAAACCCATACCATTCCCATAAAACAACATATCATCTACATACAATGTAATTATATGAGAATGCAACCATTATCAGATTTGTAATATACACAATGGTCAGATTTAGATCTTAGAAATCCCAAAGAAAACACAAAGGTGTCAAATTTTTGGTACCACATTCTAGGAAATTGCTTAAGACCATATGAAGACTTCTTCAACTTGCAAACCAGATTTTCTTTACCTTTTACCACAAAATGCTCTGGCTATGACACATAGATCTCGTCCTCCAAAGATCACCATGAAAGAACGTTGTCTTCACATTCATTTTTTCCACTTCTAGATCATATGCTACTACAAGTGATAATAGGAACCAAATAGATGTTAGCTTCACAACAAGAGAGAATATCTCACCATAGTCAATTCCCTCCACCTGAGAATACCCTTTTGCGACCAACTGTGCCTTGTGCTTTTCAACACTACCATCAAGACCACATTTCTTCATGAACACCCATTTACATCCAACAAGTTTCTATCCTTTACGCAAAGGTGTCAGATCCCATGTATTGTTTTTCTTCAAAGCAACCATTTCTTCATCCATGGCTTTCAACCAGGAATCTACATCACTCATACCCATAGCCTCTCTAGTAGTCCTAGGCTCATCAGTGTTAACAATCAAAGCAAAAACACAACTAGAATCCAACATTATAACCAAATCTAAATTCCGGTGAATAATCAAACCTCTCTGGTGGTGACCTATCACATGTAGACCTCTTGAATTGTTGAGGTTGAGATTCTTCTTCTTCAGAACTTTCAAAGCTGCTAGGACTCTCCTCATTACCAGGTTCAACAGGAGTACGTAGTTCACTTTTCATCATAATAATTGGAACTTGAACTACCTCCTTCTTCTACTTCTCCTTTGTCTCTGGTTGCAACTCAACTGTGGAAGGTTTCAAATCCTGAAATATTACACTTTTTTTATGGAGAACCTTCTTGGCCAATGGATCCCAAAGCTTGTACCCCTTCACAATGACACCATAGCCAATGAGTATACACTTAATTATCTTGTTCTCCAACTTAGAACTCTTTACACTTGTAACATGAGTATAAGCTTTGCAACCAAAAACTCTGAGATGTCTCATCAAAGGCTTCTTACTAGACCATGCTTCCATGGGTGTCTTTTTAGCAAGAATTGATGTAGGAGATCTGTTGATCAGATAGCATGTAGTGGCTACAAATTTGACCCAAAACTTCTACTCAAGACCAACACCACTCAACATACTGCTAGCCCTCTCCATCAATGTCCTATTCACCCTCTCTGTAACTCCATTTTGTTGTGGGGTGTATGGATTTGTCTTATATCTCTCAATCCCATGCTCCTTACAAAACCTATAAAATTCTACTGAACAAAACTCACCATCATTGTCAGTGCTTAAACATTTAATCTTTCAATCAGTCTGATTTTCAACCAAATTCTTAAACTCTTTAAACCGATTAAGGACTTCAGATTTACTCCTGAGGAAATAAAAAAATGTCCTTGTACTATAATCATCTATGAAAGACAAAATATATAGATTTTCTTAACAAAGGAACATTCATAGGACCAAACAAAGACACAAAATATACATATTTTCTTAACGAAGGAACATTCATCTTCTCTGTAACTCCATTTTACTATGGGGTGTATGGAATTGTCTTATATCTCTCAATCCCATGCTCCTTACAAAACTTATAAAATACTGCCAAAGAAAACTCACCATCATTGTCAGTCCTTAAACATTTAATCTTTCTATTAGTCTAATTTTCAACCAAATCCTTAAACTCTTTAAACCGATTAAAGACTTCAAATTTACTCCCGAGGAAATAAACAAATGTCCTTGTATTGTAATCATCTATGAAAGACACAAAATATATAGATTTTCTTAATGAACATTCATAGGACCAAACAAAGACACAAAATATACATATTTTCTTAATGAAGGAACATTCATCCTCTCTGCAACTCCATTTTGCTGTGGGGTGTATGGAGTTGTCTTATATCTCTCAATCCCATGCTCCTTACAAAACCTATAAAATTATGCCAAACAAAACTCACCATCATTGTAAGTCTTTAAACATTTAATCTTTCTATCAGTATGATTTTCAACCAAATCCTTAAACTCTTTAAACCAATTAAAGACTTCAGATTTACTCCCGAGGAAATAAAAAAATGTCCTTGTACTGTAATCATCTATGAAAGACACAAAATATATAGATTTTCTTAATGAAGGAACATTCATAGGATCAGACACATCTGCATTAATATAGTCCAAAACCCTAGAAGACTGATGAGAATTGGAATAGAAAGAAACATGGTTTCGTTTACTATATACCCGATGTTTGTAAAAGTCAAACTCAAGATTACAATCATCAAGGCCTTCAACATGGCTTTTATTTTTCAAGGCTCTAAGACCCTTCTCACCAATATGACCGAGTCTTTGGTGCCATAACATTGTCTTCTCCACTGGAAGCTTCATTTCCAAAGCATTTGCACTCTTAGGTACCCAGAAAGCTCGACCATCAGATATACAAACAATAGACTTCTTCACTACTAGATTTGATGGTGAGGATGAAGTATCCAAAGGCCTTTTCTTTGGAATATCATAAGAACTATTGCACTGAATAGTGCACCCATCTAGCTTGTACAGAGTGTCGATCCGAACACCCTTACCCAACACCATAGATCCTTTTGCATCTTACATCCTCCATTTGAGAAAACAACCTGCACACCCTCATTACTCAACTTACTCACATAAAGAAGGTTTCATGCCAAGCCCAGGATATGCAGCACACCATCAATCCACTTCACTCTACCATTAGGGAATCTAATCTTGATTCTTCCATGACCAACAATCTTTAGATGAGAGTCATCACCCAAATACACCTTCCCACCATCATACTCTTCATACTTTAAGAACCAACCCCTATGCAAGGTCATCTGGAAAGAAGCACCTAAGTTTATTAACCACACATCTTTTGATGCATATGTTTCCAAGGCTGCGATAAAAGCATCTACATCATCCTAAGAGGATTTTTCAGAGTCAAAATAAGAGAAATTCTTTTTACCTTTCCTTTTCTTCTCCTCCTTACAATCTTTGCGTAAATGACCAAGTTTGCCGTAGTTCCAACATTTCGCCTTGGACTTGCTAAGAGACTTAGATCTCCCCAAAGATTTTGAATTGAACTTCTTGTCCTTTTTATTGCAGTTCTCTTTAGGTCTACCACAAACAAGGGCTTCCTTGGCCATCTCAGAAGATTTCCTCCACATCTCTTCAAACAAGAGTGATGGAACCACATCATGTCCATTTTGAAATTGGTAGTGGTACTTCCAATAACCATAACCAGGTGATCCCATGAGTCTAGCAAAGAACATAACAGAAGCATGCAATGATCCTCATCTTCAATCTTGTCACCAACAAAACCCAACTAAGCAATCAACATGTTAAATGCATTCAGGTGATCTGCAATGGATCCTCCATCTTCCATCTTTAGAGAATACAATTTCTTTCGCAGGAATAACTTGTTTACCAAGGTTTTAGCCTGTTAAATATCTCCAAGCTTCTTCCAAAGAGATTTTGTAGTCTTCTCTTCATGGACATTCAGGAGCACTGAATCAGCCAAATAAAGTCTAACCAAACACTTGGCTTTTCAATCCTTCAGATCCCACTCTTCCTGAGTCATATTGGTTGGTTTTGTTTTGGATATTGTAGCCCACAAATCTCTATCCATGAGCATATCCTCCATCTTCAACTTCCATAACTTGAAGTTGTTGCCATTAAACTTATCCATCTCAATTCTACTGGATGTGCCTGCCATCTTTATTTTTGCAACAAGATTTTGAGATACTTCTGCAAAGACTCCCACTCGAACAAAGATTAGTACAAGAAACTCGCTACCCAACAATGGGACCCAAACTTGCCAAGCTCTCTGATACCAACTGAAAGGAAGAAAAGTTGTAGAGCAATGCTTCCGAAACTAATCTAAGTGGGGGAGATAGTGAAAATTCGTACAAATCATTAAACTATTATAGTGAATGGAACACATTCAAACATATGCATAAAATAATAATACCATAACACAGATTTTTTCATGGGGAAAAACTTTCTACGTAAAAAATCCTACACACGAAAAGCACAGTACTTTGTATTATCAACAACAAACAATTACAATACAATATCAGTACTAAGCTTCTCTAGGTGTTCACCAATCTTCAACAAAAATCTGGGATAATATTGGTAGCATAACGATGTCTCAGAAATTATCAAATTTCAATCTTCTCAATCTTCTAAGACATAAAGCATTTAATTATTAAAAACAACAATGAATAGAAGGCTTCATCACATGTAATATTCAAAGTCAACTCAAAGTGTAAAGCTAATTTTGAACTAATCGCAACAATTGGCGGAGAAATTACAACTACCACTCAAGTGTAGTTACAAACAAAGAAACCACCTCTGATCCACTAGTAATTGCAAAAACGCATTGCATGCAAAATATCTTTCATGCTTTCAATTAGTCACCACTGCTAATATCCTTCATGTGTTCAATTAGTCACCACCACTAATATCCTTCATGCACAAGTTAAGACAACCAATTATCTCAACAAGTTGGCACTAATAACACCATTGTTTGGAGACAACTGCTTTGTTTTGACTAATTTATAGAGTTCTGTTAATGACTACCTTCTTTCTTGAATTCCCTAGCTATCAACATGAACAATTGAAACATAATGATAAGTTTGTTTTCTTGTATGCGATTGATGATAAAAGAGATCTTCCTTAGATGTATGTAGAGTTCTAGCAAATCCACCAACTCTATCCCTATCAAGAATAATTATGGTTCTAGCAAATCCACTGACTCTATCCCTTTGAAGAAAAAAGGTCATGGAACAGTTGGGATTCATTTGAATATTGATATTGTTCTAGCAAATCCACCGACTCTATACCTATCAAGAATAGTTATGGTTCTAACAAGTCTAGTTAATCTAATCTATCCTGTACTATTTTTGGTGTCATGTTCAAATCAATGCCTTCTTCCTTATAATAGTGTCGTTTTTGTTTGAGAATCCCTTGATTTCCATGCCGACATTGCCCATATGTGCTTAAGATCATTCCAAAATAAGCGTACCTTCACTTCATGTAGCTGATATGGTTTCCAAACATGCAGTTACAGAATAGTTGATATCCAAATTGAAGATTGGATTATTCAAATAATGTTCCCACATCATTGATTTGCATCAGCACTAAGGACGAATAAGAAATATGGTTGTTGATAGAAAAGAGGCAAGTAGTGGAAATACGTATGACTACAACCAAGCAAGTTCAGATGAGTGGATGTTTGAGGACAATTGCTCCAGTTGTGCAAAAGAAGTAAGTTCCTTCATTGGCCAATCCTTCAACTTCTCTTTCCGCCAAGTCTATTGAACTTCAAAGTTTAGTCCGACATCTATTACTGCTCTCGCTTTATCGAAAAAACCACCATGGATCATATCAATTCATAATGGTAGACCTGTTCCATGCTTGTTTTATTATCTTTCACGCATCCACCCTTATCACTCTAGATTAAGAAGTGTACAAGGCATCCAACTTACCTAGTAATCTGATGATATTGGCATCACATAAACCCATGATTTGGGAACTGAATCTTTTTAGGAAAGTTTCTAGAGAACGAGCACCTATCCTATTGTAAAAGGATGGGGAAGCGATTGGATTCAATATATTTTGATTTAAATAACACATTTTAGGTTTAAGCTGGTTTAGGTGGTTTATTTAAAATTACACTAATAGGTGAGTCTTATTGAAGAAGGTAGTATACTTTCAGATAAGCCATCTAAACAAGCCAAGTCTTAGAGTGTATTGTTTAAGTTTGCCCATTCAATTCTAGTATGAGAGATCATGAATTAGTGATGTCACTAATTGCTTATCTAAGTGATTTGAATAGGAATTAAATTGATGTTTTGACTAAAGAAAATGAAGAGTTGAAAAATTAGATTACAATCACTTTTCTTGTCCAACTCTTGGAAAATATTGGTGCATCTTTATTGCAAGTGTTTTAGCAGTGATAAAAAGAGATTCAATTGATAATCCTTTTGAGGAGAAAAAAAATAATTATTCTAAAAGAAAATTTCAATTATGTTGTCTTTTTTTTGGCAATTTATGACATTATTTCTTGGTTATTTTAACTATTATCTAATTTAATGATTAAAGGTAAATTTTGACTAGTAAAAGTAAGTCTATTATTTACTACTTTTTGTTAGGGACTAAATGTAAAATTACTATATAATTATTTAACTATTTAAAAGTGTGATGTTGAAGTAGAGTGTCTTTTTGCTTCACAAATGATGGTAGAGTTAGGGCATTAACTTCTATCAAATCATTTTGAAGAAATTTTAGCATCTCATTATACTTGAAATTAGTATGTAATGGATTTTTTTGGTAGTGAGTTTGCATTAGAGCATAGCAATATGTATTTAACTATTGAAGAGGGATTATTCTCAAACATTATCCAATTTAATAGTCAAAGACTTAATTTGACCAATTAAAATATCATAAATATTTTCTACATTTTCATGCAGATGAGGTGTAAAATTACTATTGACTATTTGACAATTGAAATAAATCATGTTTAAGTAGAGTGCTATAAGAGAACCAAATTTAAACAAGAAGAATGGAAAATTGATTTTAAAAATATTTAAGATAATTGTGAATAATTTCATGATATATTTTAAGGCATGCACTTAGAACCTTGAAGAAATTTGTAATGATCAGATCATGGGCATCAATTTGCTATCTCAAGAACAAGTTAAATAGACTATGATAACACATGCATTTATGTTAAAAAATAAAATGATATCATATATTAGTTTGACAGTATGCGAGTGTAGGTGGCATGTACCATGGTTGTCCCTATCCAATAAATTGATGCTAACTATAGCGTGCTTTAACATATTGTAGTGAAGAGTATCGGTACAACACTTGACTCCCTCTATGCAATCAATATTAGGCTCCCATTCTTGAAGGAGAATAAATTGGAACCATTATTTTTGGAATTTTTAATTATGAGTTACACAAATAATTTTTTCATGTATACCTCATTATTGACCAAGATCTCTTGGATCTTGTAACCTACGTTCCCCATGTAACCACAAAACACCACTTATTTTTTAGGGGGGAATTTATTGAAGTATGTGAATTTGAAAGGGAAGAGACAAAAAAGGAAAGAGAAGAAGTAAATGGTTAATAGAGAAAATATTTTTTTGGAAAAGGAATAGAAAATTGTAGAAAAAATGTTGAAACTATACAAGAGAAAATTATTATTGAAAAAATTCTTAAGAGTCTACCCTCAAATTTTTTGACTCAATAGTCATTACCATAAAAGAGGTTGAAGACCTCAAAAATTATTGTGGATGAGTTGATTTGTTCTCTACAAACCTATGAGCAATTCCTAATAAGTATACACCTTCTTCCCAAGAGCAAGCATTTAAAGCTCAAGCCAATGCAAGAGGCAGGGGAGAGGAAGAAATAACAAGGAAATAGAATATAGAAATAAATTTGTTTATATTTATTAACAAGAATGTCAAGTTTGAGATAAAATGGGGAACAATGCAATAGTTCCTTTAGTGGGTAAATGGTATTTTATGATCCACATCAAGAATGTTTTCAAATGATTATATAAGAAACATTTATAGGGCTTTGGACCCAAACACAAAAGGACCATCAAGGAAAAAATTTCAAATCAACACAAAAACAATAATAGGTCATTGGTTAGAGACAACAAAATAGTAGCAAACCAACAACATATCACTTCTTTTTTTTTAAACATAAATCTTAAATAGAGGGAGCACCAAACTAATTAGCAATTTTCTCGTAATTTTCCTTGAGGAATTTAAAAAGGTCCTAATTATTAGAATTGTGCTAGAATCTTTGTAATCATCATTATTTTAAATTTCTTCTTTTAATACTAAACCTAGAGTGGCCATCGATGAGTGGATGATTTTAAAGTAAAGTAGGAAAGACCATGTAGCTTCATTTCCAAACCATCAACCTGAGACATCAGAGTAACTACCCTTTAGGAATTAGATCTTCTATTATCACAATTGTCTTGTTGCTCCATGTATCAATAAAATTAGATAATATAATATAGCCTACATGGGTAGCGTAGTTGGCTTGAGTCTTGGGTATGCTCCCCAAGGTCTTGGGTTCAACTTTGAGGCTTGGTTTCACCTAATGCATGTGGATTAAAGGCAGTTGTATGCATCTGCAAGGGATGAGTATCATTCCAACTTGCCCCTTCTCATCCCCAACTTGGCAAAAAGTAGGTCGAAGGGAAGGTAGGTTGGGCACTAGGGTGGGTCATGGTGATAACCTTGAAGTTAAGAAAATAAAATTAGATAATATAAACATTAGTATAAAGATATGATGTATAAAGTGAAATAATTATATAATCATTTATCACATTCTCATGATCTCTCATATTCATTTTCTCATTTTCATGATCATCCTCAAGGGTAAGTATAGGAATTGGAGTTCTCACCTCCTCTTGTGGCAAGCATGAAGAAGCATTATAGAGAAAATATAAATTTTAGTACAAGAAATCCAAATGATATTCACATTATTGGCTCATACATGTGTAAGAGGTGTAGAAGATAATACTATTGTAGCAAAACCCATCTCTAATGATCCACAAAGATGGGGAATTCTTTGATGAAGTCATTAACTAAAAATAGAAATAAGGTTATCTAACTAAAATATGGAGAAGGGTTTTGATTAAATGAAAACATAAATTTAACTAATAAAAAATATTTAAGAAAATCCATTTTACCTTTGCAAAATTTGTAGAAAATTTGATAAAGGGTCAAAATATGTTTTGAAGGGAATAGAAACCCTATAAAAAATAGATTTTAAATTAATCATCAGCAAAAACACATCCAAAAAGTTGCAAAACCAGTAAAATAAAACCACCAACAAAACACATATAACAAAAGAAGCTAGAAACTAGTAAAGATAATTGTAACCATTAGCTTTTTTTTTTGGAAGAACTTGTTGTGTAGATCAATTAAATCATGAGTCCCTATTTCTTATCTCAATTTTTATTTTCCTTCTTCTAATTATAAAACTTGAACCCACTAAGTGATCCTTCCCAAGCATAGTTTTAATTCTCTTTTTCTTAATAGTCACTTTTGACTTCTCTTAATACCTTCAAACCCAAGTCACTATTCTCAATATTACTTTTGCTGATTTGTAAAACATGCCATTCAATAATTGTTAATGGGCATTAGTTTTCTATGAAATGTATGCATGTGTAATACAAAACTCACTTTCTACTTTGTGTATGTAGTACTCCCTTCCTTACTAGTCACTTTTAACTTCTCTCAATACCTTCAAACCCAAGGCACTATTACTTTTGCTGGCTTGTAAAACATGACATTCAATCATTGTTAATGGGCATTAGTTTTCTATGAAATGCATGCATGTATAATACAACACTCTCATTCTACTTTGTGTATGAATGGTAAACTAAAAATTCTCAGCTGGCGGTTGTAAAAGGGTCACACTGTCATCAAATTGCAAACTTATTAGTGGATAAAGTCCAAAATTAGAGGTAGCAGGTATTTCCTTCCCATGTTCTCTCAAAGCTCTAGGGGTTGGCACTAATAGCACCACTGTTTGGAGACAACTGCTTTGTTTTGGGTTAACGACCATCTTCTTTCCTGAATTCCCTGGTTATCAATATGAACAATTGAAACATGATGACAAGTTTTGTTTGTACGCGATTGATGATAAAGAGATCTTAGTTAGATGTACGTAAAGTTGTTCTAGAAAATCCACCGACTCTATCCCTATCAAGAACAGTTATGGTTCTAACAGATTCACCGACTCTATCGCTTTGAAGAAAAAAGGTCATGGAACAGTTCAGATTCATTTGAATATTGATATTGTTCTAGCAAATCCACCGACTCTATCCTTAGGCTCTATCCTTATAAAGAACAGTTATGGTTCTAACAAATCTAGTTAATCTATCCCGTACTATTTTTGGTGTCATGTTCAGATCAATGACTTCTTCCTTATGATAGTGTTGTTGTTCGAGAATCCCTTGATTTCCATGCCGACAATGCCCATATGTACATAAAGATCACTCCAAAATAAACGTACCTTCACTTCAAGTAGCTGATATGGTTTCCAAACATGCAGTACATCATTGATTTGCACATAAGCACTAAGGACGAATAAGAAATACAGTTGTTGATAGAAAAGAGGCAAGTAGTGGACATCCCTATAACTACAACCAAGCAAGTTCAGATGAGAATGGATCTTTGAGGACAATTGCTCCAGTTGTGCAAAAGAAGTAAGTTCCTTCATTGGTCAATCCTTCAACTTCTCTTGTCGCCAAATCTATTGAATATTCAAAGTTTAATCCAACATCTATTACTGCTCTCGTCTTATCGACAAAACCCACCATGGATGCTAATCAATTCATAATGGTAGACCTGGACCATTCTTGTTTTATTGTCTCAGTCGCATCCACCTTAGCACTGTGGAATAAAGAAGTGTACAAGGCATCCGATGATATGCGCAACACATAAGCCCATGATTCGGGAACTGAAATTTTGAGGAGTTTCAAGAAAACGAGCAACTATGCTATTGTAAAAGGAGGGGGGAGTGATTGGATTCAATATATTTTGATTTAGACAACATATTTTAGGTATTGACTGGTTCTTCATGCTGGACATTTGTGAAGTGTGTAAAATGAGAGGTTTTCATCTCCTTGATAAGATATATTACATTTTTCAAATTGAAAAAACTAAAAACTAAACAAAAGGCACATATATCCCAATAAAAGTTTTCTCCTCCTACATTCTTGTTATTTGCCACTCAACTATGATGCATTTGTAGCTACAAGTGGTAGTTATGTCTTGTTGGTTTCATCAATGATAATATTCTAATGCATGATTGTTGCCTTTAACTCTTTAGAATCTTCATGTCGACACAACTGATGGTTGGAAGATGGAATGTTGTGTGAAACCCTAAATGCCTAGAGAAGAGTTTTAGGCGGAAACGGTGGTGGGGGAGGTTGTTCCGTCCCCCACTGAGGTTTGTTTTCTCGTAAGGTCTCCTACCCTTTGTGTTTTTTCGCATTTTTGCTTTCTATTGTGCCATATTTCTCTCTAGCCCTGTTGTTTTTTTTCCCGCTTGCTTGTGTGTGTTTTCTCTCGCTTCTCTCGTCTTTCTCTGCTCTAGGGTTAACTCTCCTTAATGGAGGGGGGTTCAGAACCCCCCGACTCGCCTAGTAATGCTGATGGAGGTTGCTCCCAATCTCATTTGCCAAAATCCTTCAGTGAGGTTGTGGCTGAGCGGGGGTTTTCTACTCCGGCGGGTGCTGAGTTCAGTGTTGAAGAGGTGAGCAGTGACTTTAGTGGGGAAGGTAAGGTTGTCTTCGAAGCCTCTATTGATTTTCATCTGTTCCCTAATAAGGAATTGAAAGAAACTATTAATAATGAAAGACTAAGGCTAAAAGACTCCACCATTTTTTTGGCGGTTGTGGATGTAAATAAGCTTCCTACAAGAAAATACTTTGATTCTTGGTTCTCGAATGTATGGGTTAACAAATTTGGTATTAAGTTATCTTACTCCAGACTATTGCAAAAAGGTTTATTTGTAATTTTTTTGAAGAGCCAGGCCATGCAAAAGAAAGCTCTGGCCAAGCCGTACTAGAACATAGAAGGATGTGTTTTTCGTGCCCTCCCCTGGTCGCCTGCGACCATTGCTGATGAAATTTTAGCGCTTTCAACCCCAAGGTGGGTTATTTTCAAGAACCTTCCTCCCGAATTCTAGAAAATTCTGCCTCTAATCTTGGAACCTATTGGTAAGGTTGTTAGGATCGATGAGACCAAGGCGGCTCTGCCAAATCTAGATGCCCGTGCCCTAGTCTCCATCAATCTCGGTGTCGAAATCCCTAAAAATTTAAAGATTTTTGAAGATTCTGGGATTATGTCTTGCCTGTTGGAGGTCTTGGGTGGGGTCAATGCCTGCTTTCTTTGCAGGAGAGAAGGCCACATCAAAAGAAATTTCCCTTTGATTCAAAAGTAAAACGGGAAGGCAGCAAGGGGAAACCCTTGCACTGGTACCAAAGGTCCCAACTCGGATTCGCTGAAGGATGTTGAGGCTAGAAATATCCATATTCCATTGTAGTCTGTTGAAACAAATAACTAGGGCCCCTCGCTAAATCATGAACCCTCTGATTCTTTGGTTGAGCACATTAGTCATATGTTTTTAGATGCTGAGGATGGTAGCCGATTCCTTTCCTTATATAATGGAAGTGGGCCTAACCTTGGCTTGGCCAACTCCTTTGATGCCCTGGCCCAAAAATCTATGGGTGGAGAGGGTGAAAACAAAGAAGACACTTCTAATGGCATCAATGACACACCTAGCCTCCCTCGTCAGAATGTTGCATGAGAAAGTATTGGGGACATTCCTCTGCTCCAGAAGTTGAATGCCCAACAACTTGCCATGAAAAAAATCAAGCAACACATTGAGGAGAACTTCCTAATTCCTGGCAGCAATGCCAAAAGAAACTCAGAGTCAATAGTCATTAAAAAAGGTTCCAGCCAATTTGACTTCCATCTTGAGGCTCAGAGCCTGGGTAAGGCTAAGAGCACAGATGTGGGCAGGAGCTCCAGGGACCCCACGTTGGCTATCAAAACCTCCCAAAATGAGAATCCTAATAATGAGGCAACACAGGATGGAAATGTTGTTTCCTGTTTATGTGAACTTGGGTCTGGGGAGGTTGTGGTAGGCAACACTGGATCCCTTGCAGCCCCCGACTAGACCTATGAGCTTAGTCTTACCCACCTCCCTCCTCAAATGGATAGCCTATTCATAGCTGATAGCTTGCAAACTGGTGAACCTCCTATGGAGGCTAGTGGGCTTGGAGAGTCTAATGATGTTGGGGTAGAAAACCCCAATCAAGGTGAGGATACTGAAGCTAAACACCCTGAGAATGCCACTTCTTGGCAGTCCTACTAGGCCCCTAAGCAGAAAGTTGGTCCTGGAAGACCAAGGAAAGACAAGAATTTGATACAATTGGGTAAAGGCCCTTCAGTGGTTAAAAAACAAAAGAAAGAAGAATAGCCTTGTCATCTAGTTGCCTGTGGCAAAGAGGCCAGAAATAGAGGAAAAACTTCCTAAATGTTTTGAACTATTTAGGAATGACCAAGCTGATAGTGCCATGACTGTTGATGATGAACGTTAAATGTATATCTTGGAATGTCAAGGGCCTTGAATCACCTGACCGAAAATACATTGTCATAAGATTTTTAAATCTAGAAAAGAATAAGAATTTTGTGTTCTTATAAGAGACCAAAGCCATAGGGTTCACGCTAGAAATCAACCTAAGGTTCATTTGGAATGGGTACTCCTTTTGCACTACTTCTCATGAGAAAGGGATGGGAGGTACTGCAATCTTAATCTCCAATTAGTGGTCACAATGGGTTACTGGCACTGGCTCATCTCCTTGCAATGGGGATGTGTGGGTAACTATAAAGAAAGAGGAGATCTGATATTTGGTGTTTGCTTTGTATATGCCCCCAATGACCATAGGGACAAAACTACACTGTGGCAGTGGCTTTCTGGCCTTCTCAAGATACCTTGGATTGTTGGCAGTGACTTTAACATGGTTGAACAAATGGAGGAAAAATGGGGGTGGATTGATATGTCTTGGAAAGGAAATGAGAAGTACTTCTGGTATAGGATGAAATGTAGACTCAACTTAATTGAACCCATGGAAAAAGGGAAAGTGGAATACAAGGGTGTGTGGTACACGTGGTGCAATGCCCAAAAAGGTGGCAATAGAATCTATTGTCAGATCAATAGGATTTATGCGAACAAAGAGCTCTTCAAATTTATCTCCAATGAGGATGGGCTAAAGGTGTGGGTATATCCCTACATGCTCTTAGACCACCACCCCATCTTGGACAACCTTACAATCTTCCAAAGAAAACCATATGCGATGATGAGGACTGCTTTCATCTTGAACACAAGTCTTCTCAAGGATGAGGACTGTAGGGAAGCCATTACTTCCCTCATGGAAAGTAAAAAATGGCTATTAAGTGGGGTTAGAGCCATAGAAAGATGGAATATCAACGTCAATAGCTGGAGAAAGTTATTTCAAACTATAGGCAAAAAGAGAGCCTTAGATGCTAGGAGAAAGGAAAACAAGCTTCAGGAGTCCCTCCTTGATGCAGAGACTAGGCTGTAACAGTCTCCAGATAATGCTTTGTTCATTGAAGAGATGGTGAAAGAAAGGGATGGCTTGAGAAGGATCCAAGCCCACAAAGTTAAGGGGCAAAAGGTTAGGTCCAAGCTAAACTTGCTGACATGTGGTGGGTATGTGTAGGATCATGAAGGGCCAAAAAGTGGCAATATGATGGGCATGTGGCTGATGACTTTTTCTTTACCCAATATTGATGAAACAAAAAGGGTTTTTAAAAGAGATTCTCAGCTTTCCACCAATATAAATTATGTTTTACTTTGAATTTAATAAGTAATTATTATTTATTTTATATTCAAATTATGACTAAAGTCCTGATTGATAGGTTGATTGAAAAACATCTATAGCTTTCAAACGGTATCACATTTTTTGAATCCAAATTATGCATCACATTGTATACTTCGCATACTATAGGATTAAAAAAGAAAAATGAATTCATGAAGTTTTGACCAAGTGAAGGTGGTCACACATATGAGAGTTTTATATTTTTAAAAGTTGTACTAAAAATTCATAATTAATTATTTATTTTGGAAAAAATTGCAAAAAATATGCATCACATTAGGACACAGAGTCCTCTACTTATATCTAAATCTTATAAAAAATATTATCATTTTATTGTGGTTAGAGGCGGTTAGTGAGACACCTACTTATTTTTCCCTAAAATTTAAGTACTCTGCAGCCCCAAATTTCAAATTTTTCACAAATAGATTTTTTTTCTTTTTAAACAAACCTAGTAGTTTAGAAACTACATTCAATTTGCTACAGATTCTATTCTTACATACTTTTGAAATAATATAGATAATTTATTCAAATTTTTACATCAAGTTGCCTAACTCTAATTTTTCTAAATTTTTTGCCACTTAAGAGCTTGTTTTTTCCATGATGATCTTGCACATACCCTAGTGATAGGGGCTCGAAGTTCTTCAAATTTTTGAGGGAGAAAAATATTAAAGAACAAATCAATCTGATATGGGATGGGGAGGCAATGCTTTCTTCCCACCCTAAAATTCTAAAACAGTTCCAATCCTTCTACATGGATCTATTTGCAACTGAGGGGGGATATGAAGAATACTGCAAGGCACGAGAGTCTATTAAGAGGCTCATTCCAAGGAAAATATCTAAGGAGGACTCTGCCAAACTTTAGGCTAGATTAACTAAGGAAGAAATTGAGAAGGCTATTGCCTCCATGTGTAATGATAAGTCACCAAGAAATGATGGGTTGCCAGTTGAATTCTACAAGTGCTTCTCGGATTGGGTCAGTGATGACCTGCTGTAGGTGTATGAGGAGGCCCTGAACATAGGGACTTTAGGAAAAGAGATCAATAAGGGGCTAATTAAGCTTCTTCCCAAAGGGGGGGATAAGAACTTAGTTAAAAACTGGAGGCCCATAACTCTCCTAAATGTGTCCTATAAGATTCTAGCTAAAGTGTTGGCTATGAGATTGGTCAACATCCTTCCCAAATTTGTTAGCAGCACCCAGACTAGCTTCATCAAGGGAAGATACATTCTCGAGAACCTAATTACAAGTTGGGAAGCTATGCAGTGGGCTAAGTCTTCCAACCAAAAGGTTGCAATTCTTCTTTTGGATTTTGAGAAAGCATATGAGGGTATGTGTAGGATCATGATGGGCCAAAAAGTGGCAATATGATGGGTATGTGGCTGGCGAATTTTTTTTTACCCAAAATTGATGAAACAAAAAGGGTTTTTAAAGGAGATTCTAAGGTTTCCACCAATATAAACTATTCCTTACTTTGAATTTAATAAGTAATTATTATTCATTTTCTATTCGGATTATGACTAAAGTCACGATTGATAGATTTGATTGAAAAACATCTATAGCTTGTTCAAATGGTATCACATTTTTGAATCCAAAACATACATCACATTCTATGCTTAGAATACTATAGGATTAAAAAAATGAAAATTGAATTTCTTAGAAGTTTTGACCAAAGTTAAGGTGGTTACACATGCAAAGTTTTTATTTTTTTTAATTTGTAATAAAAAAATTCATAATTAATTATTTACTTGGAAAAAATTACAAAAAAATATGCATCACATCGAAATAGGTCACTACTATATCTAAAATATTATAAAAAATATTATCATTTTATTGTGGTTGGGTGGTCAAAACTGAGACACCTACTTCTTATTTATCCTGAAATTTAATGCGCATTGAAATTTCAAATTTTTCACTAAATGGTTTTTTTAAACAAAACCTAGTAGTTTAGAAAATACATTCAATTTTCTACATATTCTATTCTTACATATGTTTGAAATAACATAGATAAATTATTCAAATTTTTACGTCATGTTGTCTAACTCTAATTTTTCTTATTTTTTTGCCACTTAAGGGCCTATTTTTTCCATGATGATCCTGCACATACCCATGATAGGGTAGAATGGGACTTTCTGCACAACACCCTCCAAGCCTTTGGCTTCCCTGTGGAATTTTTCAAAATGGTGGATGTCTTGTTGAAGGATGCCAATGCCCATGTGGATGTTAATGGGAT
>VDFB02058471.1:0-13880 GCA_007258455.2 Sequoia sempervirens
CTCTTAGAGCACAAGGGAGTTGAAACAATGATAATGGACTGCAAAGAAAAGGATTACAAAAGAATGAAGAGACTAGTACTAGAAGGAATAATCAAAGAGACACTTGGATTTTCTCAAGGAAGATGAGGGGAACTCACACAAGAATTGACGAAGGAACCTTATTCCATTTACAACTATATGGAAGCAACTGGTAAGTCACATAAATACATTTCAATTGCCTACATAAATAGAGTTGCTTGGTGATCACTCACCTTCCATCCTCTTATCCTCCTATTCCCCATGCCACACTAGGTAGGGAGGAAATGAGAGGAAGACGCAGTAGCATAAGAAAAAATATTGGAAAAGATCTTTGATAAAAAAAGGTTACTACTCGAAGTAGGGAAAATGAGTGGATTGTGTGGTGGATTTTAGAGAAATGGCCTTGTAATTCAACCTTCAACCTTAAAGTTGCTTGAGGACAAGAAATAGCTTTAGTTGGGGGAAAATGATAGGCCAACCATTGGCTAGTTTTCCTTTTACTGTTTTATACTATAATCAATTCTCTTGCTAAGTTTCAAAGACACTACCAAGACCTTACACACCTTTTATACATTTTAAAGAAATTTTAAGTATGTGGAAATGGAAATATGTTATGTTGATATATGTATGTATGAATGCATGAATGTCTATGAAATTTAGTATGATTCTATGTTTAATTTATGACCATTAATAATGTGGATGTCGTAGGAATGAGACTAACACCTTGCAACAAGTAGGACTATTAACCAACATCAACAAGTTTTTTATCTCATAACATAAGGACTACAGATGATTGTAGAGAAGAAGTCAGATTGCCAATGCGTGACACTTTCAAAAGGAAGTGAATTTAATCATTTATTGATCAATCATGAGTCACTACTTAACACTCTTTCTCACCGAATAAGATAGCCATGAGGAGGAGTCTACTCTCGCCAAGACTAATTCATGACATGATTGTTCTCAGGAACAAGCCTAGATATTATAGTAGTTAAACCATTGGGTATAAAATTATAAATTGATTTCTCTAATCCTGCTTTATAGTTATTGTTTTCTATTTCAGACTAAGTCCTCTTCCTATCTTTGAGGGAGAGTGGATGGTTTCTTTATGAGTTTTTTTAAGTCTGTGAATAATAGAACTCCTCACAAACCCTATATAGCAAGATCTTCTATCAAGGAGGAAGTCTAGTTGCTAGTTGATAAGTTGATCATTTCTATTTAGTTGTTTATCTATTACTCAATAGTTGCACAATAGAATATGTTTTATTGAATAAGATATCTTCAACATATTCCTGTTGGATTGTATGTAAGAATTCAGTGTTAAAATGCAATAAAGGGAATTATTTTGATATCATGATTTGTTGAGTGAGTGAGTGAGTGTTTGATAAAATTTAAGGAAGCAACAATTCAAGCAAGGGCCACTTGAGGTACGGCTAATCCACTTCATTTTCTATTATTAGATTAAATAATGTATTGTAAAATTTAGTTAATAGTTTCTATATATATGCATGTGTTATAATTCATGTATGCCATTCTGTAGTTTTGAATTGAATTCTATAGCTTCATGTTGGTTTCATACTCTAGAGGAATTAGCTAGATTAGGACACTATAGTTCTTAACAATTAATAGTTACAATATTAAGCATTAGGTGCTTGTAGTATAAAGTAAAAAATTCTATTGATTTCCCGTATTTTGTGAATTATCAATTCATTTCACTTTCCATATTTTACTATCTTTTGTACATGTGGGTGATCCCACAATACTAGTTTACAATTTCTGGGAGATCTTGATTTTTGCTGAAATCACATATTTTTAGAAAATATAATGATTTAAGCCTTAAAAAGTTTCATTTAAAGGACTCCAATTGAAGAGGGTTTGATCAAACCACCTTAGATAAAACCCCCTTGGATAGAACCCCACTAGTTTTAAACCATACCTATAATGGAGTCTCTTTTACACCTATCAAAATGCTGATAAAAAACCACTTTTAATTCACCTTTTTGGGGATCAAATGAATTCATTTAAAATTATTTTTAGTATGTAGTCCTTATTATAAGCTTCCCAAAAAGTATAATTTTAAATAAATTTAATTTTATTATTATATATATTTTTTATTTCTTGTGAATGTAGGTTTTTCACTGAAAATCAATCTCTCTGTTTTGCACATGTGAAAAAATAGCAGATTATCAAAACAAAAATATTGAAAAATATCAATGCACTAGATATTGAAGTCCTTCATCCAACAAAAATAAAATTGAATTTCAATACATATAAATTTTTTTATATTGTATGCAGTCTGCCTATGTCTAAATTGTAATTGGTTTGACTTTGAAACTTGATTAAGGAAAAAATATTCAATAAAACACTATGAAAACAAATGAAAGTGCTAGATATTGTAGTTACAAATCTAAATTTGAAAAAAATAGAATTTTATCCTTCATGGAAAAAAAATTTATGTTGTATATGGTGAGCATCACTCCTTAAAAATGGTGTTTACTGAAAAAAAAAACTATTTTTCGAAGGAGATGGAAAAAGAAGTGTAATTTGATTCCAAAAATTTGGAAAAAAATATATTTAGAATCTATAGATAAAATTTCACAAATCACTAGTTTTCATCATCTTCAAATTCCTCATGGTTTAGCTGCTATAGGTGCTCGAAAGTGAAGATTTAGTTAGAAAAAATTAGTTCAATGTCTAGTTTGGCCAAAAATTGTAAACCAGTATTGTGGGATCACCCATGTGCGTTTTCCTATACTCCATTGATGCAGGATGTGTCTAGGATCTATGAATCTATATATTGTGCTTGTTGTCACCTAGAAATGCACCCTATGCGAAGTTGTAAGAACTAAGCTTTCTAGTGAAACATGGGATCATTTCGAGGCTGTGGGTCACCTGAAGTTGAAATGAACCTCCGGAGAAGGCCGGATTCCTTTGGGTATCACCTAGACTAATGATCTTTGTGAGGTAAAGGGAGAAGAAGTGCATACAAAATGAAACTATACTGAACTATTCCTATGGTGATACACCGAGTTGATAAGAAATCAGGAAATGAAAACAAGATGCAAACACACTGAGGAAACTAGACTGCAACTGTTCTACTTACTCAACATAATCCCATTAGACTTATGCATCACTCTTGACAAGTTTGGTCTACATACATATCTCAAGAAGGAAGAAACAAACTTCACAGTTTTGTGGTATGAATACAGATTTAGAAAAACACTGTTAAAGAAAAACATACATAAGCTAACATACATAAATGAGAGTGGTAAGAGAATTAGTACTTGTTTTCAAGGTGAACTCGATTTTGCATTCCATATTTCAGTTGGGTTACAAACTATACATTAGCTGAGAAAGGATAGATAAAAACCACTAGCTCTTCTGAATGCATAGTTCAAACTATTTACAAAAAAGGAAAAAAATGCCTTATATATCAAATTGAGTCGGCCCCTTAGGGCTTACCAAATATCAGTCCTCGGAAAAGATATCTCCTCAGATCTTTTGGAATGAATTTAATGCAGAACCCTGCATGTCCATGATGGTGAAGAGTCACCCCAGAGAAGCCTTCTTCAGATATTTCGCAGCTACCACATTCATTCTGATCCTGGCATTGTGTCCTGTTCGAACCATTTCAGCTGAATGCTTTGAATGCCTTGAGCTCACAATAGATACGTGATGCATTCATCCTATTGACATTCTTCATTCTAATTAGACTTCCATGGCTCACCTCAGCTCCCCCTAGTTGGTCGAGCGTGTTCCATGCAGACTCTGCAGGCGGTCAAAATTCTTTTGAAAAGAATCGCATCTTGGTGAGACATTGAAAGTGTCTCACAAATGCGATTATGTCCTTTGCAACTTATCGACATGACTTATATCGTCGTTGAGACATCATGACGAAAACCCTATCCCCTAGTGAAGGCATGTGTTTCGGGGAGACCCACTTTATTTGGTGAGACCTCTTGTAGAATTCCTTTTGCTATCAGCGAGACCACTTGCCGAATTTATTTTGTCTCGGTGAGGGCCCGTCCTCCTACGCTTAACGGTCGGGGAGACTTATCGGGTTAGAGAGACTCATCCTGAACTCCCAACGTTATACCAAGGGCATCCTCTATTGGAAGGACATCCCACACTTGGCCAGACCTATGCTGAATAGCCCCACTCTCCCCGAGTTCCTTCATCCTTTGGTAAGAGTTTAAGCCATCGGTGAGACTCATACCGAATTCAATAGGTTATGCCAATAACACTTCCTTCTGGCGAGATACTCTTTGTTAGGGAGACTTTTTTGAATTGGTAGGACTTACTTCGAAGTCATCAGGTTACACCGAAGACAAACCGTCGGTGTGACCCTCTTTGTCGGCGAGACCACCTGACGAGCTCTTTTCTTTCTATTGGGGAGACTTCTTTATATTGGCAAGGCCTTATGCCGATGTCGAGCTCTCTCGGCGAGGCCTTTTTTTTGTCGACGAGACTCCACGTAGTTCTTGAGACTTCATAGCAAACTCCTCATGTCTTCCCAAGCTCACTTCATTTCGCTGAGACCTTTCCTTGGTCGCTGAGACCTTCTGCCGAATGCTTTGTCTTGGTGAGCTCCCTGAACTCCTTCATCCTTCTTGTCGCCAAAACATCCCGGGTCGCCGAGACATCTTGTAGAACTCAATCCTTATGCCGAGAGCCTTTAGAATTGGGGAGACCTTCTGCAATCACCGAGACCATGCCGAAGGCATCAAAACCATCAGTGAGACATTCCATTCTCGCTAAGACCTCTCCTCAAGATTATTTGTTGCCCTGAATGAATGAGGTTGGTGAGACTTCCACATGTCAGTAAGACCTCTTACCAACAGTATTACTTCCGGTGAGAGTCTCCCCGACTGACGATTGAATGGCCTATCAGCCAGAGAAATCCACATGATAAGAGGTCATACCGAACCCTTCCTATCATAGCGATAGGCTCTGCAGCTTCCTTCAGAAAGACAGAAACTAGGTCACAACGACCTATTCAAAACAGAAAGTATCAAAGCAGCCAGTCGGCCAGACAATGAAGATGTCATACCAACCAGGCTCTAATGGAGGTTGAGCCTGTAACTATTGAAGCATATTTCCAACAAAGTAGGCTTCCCAACTGAATTCCCTGTGAAATGTTGTCAGATGCATGAAATAACCCTCAATGGAAATATCCTATTTGACCCTTATGAACATCTGCAGCATAGATGCCTTACCTGATTGAGCCCGAGGGTGAAAATTAGATAACAGTGCCAACACTATCTAAAGTTTATGAGTCCCTGGTTGATAATTAAATGTAGAGTCTTGTGGAAGATGAATTGTTCAATTAAGGATTCTTAGGTCTTTTGATTTGTGTGTATACCTAGTAGTACCATGTTAATTAGACATTAAAGAGACTCTACACTAGGATCTAACTCATTGGATAAGATTAAAGACTAAAATAATTGAGAATTTAATCAATAACTCAAATAAAAAAATTTCCATTTTACTTGTGTAATTAATCATTTGTAGAAAATATGGACAACATTAGAAAAAAAATGTATTAACCAAAAAGACATATAGGAACAATGTTATATGTGGGTAAAAGTATAATATATGTATAATAAATCCATATAGGCTTACAAAAAATTCATATAGGTGTATAATGTCACATATCTATAATACACAAATATATGTAGAAAACTATCATATAGGCATACAAAAAAGGACCCTAATGTAGTTACTTCCCTCTAGGGGAAGGGATGAGATCATGAGTTTCCTTTGATTTCTGAATGGATGGAGAGGCATATGATGATGGTTTCTTTCTAACCTGTTAGAGTAATCACACTTTAGCTAATAATTAATTAATATTTAATTTGATTATTATTCTAATGTATTTAAGCTAAAATTAGGAGTGCTTTTATTCTTTTATTAGTTGAGCTATTATTAGATCATTTTGTCTCATTACATGAGATGTTGACACTTGTCATAATCTAATCATGTTATCATTTAGGGTTGCTTTTATAAAACACTCACCCTCTTTGTATTATCTCATTGGAAATTCATGGAAGCTTTTCATTCTACAAGTTTTTCTTGTTGAGGAATATAAAATATTTGTTTTGCAGATCTCTTGCATGGAAGGTGTCTTGTTTGTTGTTTGATCTTGTCTCTCGTGTTTATTCACAATTCTAACATGGTATTAGAGCATGGATTCAGTAAACCCCTTCTCATTTTTTGATTTTTTTTCTCAACTAGCGTTCTAGGAGAAAATAAAAAATCTTCTTTATTTTTTTTGCTTTTTGGTTTTTGTATAGCAAAAAAAATCAGCCACCCCAAGGTCATATGGGTTACCAGTGCCTAGCCCCTGGAGGGCTAAATAATTTTTTCCTTTTTTTGCAATTTTAGAAAGATTAGGAATATCATGATAACTTTTTGCTTAGTTATCGAAAATGGGCATTGAACAAGATATCGTCATGGAAAGTTAGTTATGAGAACTATCCAATAGTGTTGATTTTTTTCTCAAATTTTGTTGCTAGTATATTCTACAACTTATCAAAGTCAAATGTATTATTTTCACTCTCGATCTCATAACTTTTGACCCGTTTCTCCATTTTTGCAATTTTTGTGACATTGGGAGGTCTTTCAAAGCTCTTCACAACTATCTATGTAATTTTTCTAAACTTTTCTCTAGGTACATTTTATTCAGTTTTTTGTGTTTTATCATTCTAGTGAACTACTTAGATGTTTTAATTCTTGGAAACTTTTTATTTACACTGGATGACTTGTTTTAGGCTATTCTACTTGTATTTATAGAATTTTGTTTTATTTGGGCATTTTGAGAATATTATGCATGTAATTTCTCTTTTGTAGATGTACTATGATAAAGTGTCATTCTAGTGTATAATTTTTGAGGATTTTTCACATCCTATTGTTCCTTTTATACTTGCACTATGATATAAAGTGTCATGGGTGGGTTATGAGTGCCATTTTTTTCATCACACCTTTTTCAAGTGAGTGTTCCTTCC
This sequence comes from Sequoia sempervirens, assembly GCA_007258455.2. NCBI lineage: Eukaryota > Viridiplantae > Streptophyta > Pinopsida > Cupressales > Cupressaceae > Sequoia > Sequoia sempervirens. Next base: position 7,020 of record VDFB02058471.1, read on the forward strand.
ACGACAATATCGAATCCTTGTGATTCATGCCTCATATGTGTGTGTCCTAGTTTGCACACCCTTTTATTTACACATACTCTTTTATGCACATTCATATATTCTTTGTTCTCCTTCATACACTTCTTGATGACACATAGTTTTAGTGTACCTATCTTGGCTCTCCCTTTCCACATTATGGGGAGGTTTCTATTGTTGGTGCTAATGCTTCATTGGTTTCAATTTTGGAGTGATCTATGTATCTAGTTCTTGTTATTATGTGATAGATGAATGCAATGATTGGTTACCTATGTATTTTAGTGAGATGGAGCATTTACCATATGAAGATTCTTGGATTCCTATTTTTGGAGGTGACATTCTATTTTCACTTAATCTGTGTTCTTCAAACTATTGGTACCTATGCCATTTATATCTTTGAGTTCTAGATGTTTTCCATATAATTCAAGTAATGTCATTGGGGGCATTCATGTAGATTATTATCTTTTTGATCCTTATCATCATTTGTTTCAGAGGAGATTATTCATTTCACCAATATATCAGTCATCTTTTGAAAGTTGTTTAAAGCTTCTTCATGCTTCAAAAATGTTCTTCATATTCCTCTTTTTTGGGATATTGTTATGATTGGAAGCTTTTTATTCCTTCACATTAGTTTGGAGGATTTTTCAGTCCTCCATTCACCTTTCTCTTTTTTGGAGAGGATTTTTTCTCATGAGGTTTTCTCATTTTCTCCAGTTGTGAGAGATTAGATTGTTTGTACATGGGTACCTCATTAGGCCTTGTTTGTTGGGACCTATCACACATTATTTTATTTTTATGCATTGTATTTTTAGGGTTTTTAGCTACTCCATAAGTTCATCTTAAGGAGGGGTGTTAGAGTAATCATGCATTAGCTAATAATTAATTAATATTTAATTGATTATTAGTCTAATTCATTTTATGCACTTAAACTAAACGTAGGAGTTTTTTTATTCTTTTATTAGTTGATCTATTATTAGATCATTATATCTCATTGCATGTGATGTTTGCACTTGTCATGATCTAATCCCTTTATCATTTAGGGTTTCTCTTATAAAGCATTCACACTTCATTATATTATCTTAGAATATCTCATTGAAAACTCTTGGGATTCAAGGAAGCTTTTCATTTTGTAAGTTTTTATAGTTGAGGATATTGCATATTATTGTTTGAAACTCTCTTGTGTAGAAGGTTCCTTGTTGTTTGATCCTACATATTGTGTTGTTCACAATTCTAACATGAAATTGTTGACTTGACCTCCTCTCAAAACTATTCGGGAGCTAGACACCTAATACAATAAAAAATATACACATTAATATATAAAAAATGAATTATAGAATAACATATAACAAAATAATCACTTACTACAAACTCATAATATCTTTAAACCAATTTTTTCCTCTCTTCATCCATTATAGGGATATGTTCATGATTTGGAGTTGTGAAGCCCTATGGAAAAAATCAAGACAAAAACAAACTAAAAATGAACATCATTCAATTTTTTTACTAATAAACATATAAAACAACAAATATGATATGAAATTTACTAATCTGCCTCATTCTCATGTCAAAGGAATTAGAGATGATACTTCTATGAAAAAACCATGCTCCATTGTGGTATGAATACCATGAGGAGTATCAATTGATGTTATCATCTAAAAATGAAACAATATTATTAAATTACCAAAATCTACCCAACATTATTTTATAAAAGTTTAATGATTAAAAATAGTCAAGCTTATCTCAATGTAAGATGTGTGAACACTTTGACTAATTGGTATTGATATTAAAGGCCCAATATTAACCTTTCAAACATCCAATGTGCATTATAAGATTATCATTCATACAAGGTTAAAGTATTTGTATATACCATATTTAAATTATTTATTTACTAGTTACATACCTATGGACTTGACATCATCATGTAATCAGGAGCTAGAGGGCCACTAGACACAAGGTGAACACACTGACCCTAAAATTTTATTTTAATCAATCTATTAATTTAGTTGATCTTACATTTTAAATTGAAATATAATAAATTGTATTTTACCTTGTTCAAACTTACCTATCTATCAATGCCAAATATTTGATTTAGTAGCTTATCGGTCAAGACAATATGATCTAATAAAGATGCATCTTACTATTGGGCATGTACATCTTGATCATCACCAGACCCATACTCACAAAGAGACCTACATTTCTTACATAAATTAAATGAACATCAAGACTTGGAAGACTCACCTACATCACTCTGTGCTAGAGGCCTAATGTGTTGTAAAAGGGTTTGAGTGAGTGAGCTAATAGATTGTAGGGTCTCAACCTCAATAGCCTCCTTCACAATGGAAGTGATAGTGACATGCTAAATATTTTGCCTAGCAAGGGGTCTTAGTGCCTAGTTTTAGGAATGTTGAGCCCCTAGTTTATCCTATTTTGAACCCCCACCTCTAACCTAGAACTCTCGCATGTCGAAGTAATTTGGATCTCATCAAGGAAAAAATTGTAATAGAGTTTCCTCAAAAAGTACTACAAGACCTCATTATAATTACATGGAAGATGTTCAAAAACCATCCACTACCTATCCCAAGAATTATTCTTTATTCCATGGTGGTGACACCAATGAATAGGGAACCTCTTACAAGCACTATGTAGGGGTTCCTTTGTTTGTGGGTCATTCAACAATACACACAAGTCATATTTCAATATTTTTGTTTTAATTATTTATGGAAAAACTTGTTAGAATAATATTGTCTTGATTCTACCTTCTTTCTCAATACCAAGTGTGAATTTGGCCATTCATGGAATCTATGTGAGCGATGATAAATTCCAATGAAGTGGTGAGGATAGATTCATGGGAGGTTGTTGTTGATGGATCTCTCAACCTTTGAATTATTGTCTCAAGTTCTTTCTTGTGTCTCGGGAGGATGAAAATGAATTGTAGGGGGTTTTTGTTGTGGCTATTCTTCACTAAGGTTTTCATGAATTAGGGAATGAGGGTTTTCATCAATTGTGCATTGCAGAGGTATACACACAACTCTATCATACACTATTACTTGAAAAAAAATCTTTTGAAGCACCAAACCTCAAATCCTTTTGACTGAGGTAAACTACCAACACCATCAACACACCTTTATAATTGCAAGACCTAAAACATGACTACAAAGAAACACAAAGCTAAAACATTTCTCCCAGACACCTCTGTAATACCCAAATACACACTAGTGAACACAAATTACTCTATACGACAATCCAACACACCAAATATTGAATATAACACCTCTAAACACCTTCTATCAACATATATGAATAACATAGATAGATCTTCAACCTAGAAGAAATGTGGAGAAAAACTAGAACACTAGAACACAACTCTATCACTTAGATCACCACTGTAACACACTGTTTCCTCTTTTTATCAAATTTTCTCAAAAGCACTTGGAAACCAAGCACCAGAGACACATCCTCATCATCTTCATTACTTATATAACCATAGATACAATCTTATCAAAGAAAAAATATCAACACAATTACAATCCTTCTAGTGTTGCTTTACTAATGACAACATAATGCAACTAATCAAAGCATCAACTACTCACACTTCTTGTAACAAACTTAATAGACATCAATGACAACATCAACTACTCATACTTGCAACAATGTGGTCCTAAATAGGATAAATTAAGACCCAAATCTATCAGGACACATCTTCCATTGTTGGTGCAACCCCCCAAGCACACAACCCAAGCAAAGGAACAAGCCCTATCAACCAGATATCCAAAAATAACCCAAAAATCCAACTCAAGACACAATGTGGCACCAAAGCGACCAATTAGCAACATCCATATAACATAGGGATGTTCCTTGAACATAGAACATTACTTCCATACACTTCTTTCATACTTTCATGCAATCAACAACAACCACAAATCAAATAGGTACATAAAAATCTATTCAAGAAACTCAAAATACATAACCAGATGATATAACATTTGTACAGAAACTTACAGATCACTTCAACATATGAGATTGGAACTGATACATTACACATACATTGTGAGAATATTCACCAAGCTGTAGGAGCACATACATTAATGCAAAGAAAAGTGGAGCATTTCTCAAACCAATCTAGACAACTAAAAAAACTACTAACCTTTTGCAATTCACAAGAACCTCCTCGACAACTAAGGTGACCTAAAAAAATAGGGGTAAAATGTACATAGAGCACTCACATTGAATACAAAACTACAAAACCAAAATTACAACAACGAAGGAATGAAAAGTATTCTCCTAAATTGAGTTCAATGTAGCTTCTTAAACTAGAATCATTTGAGTAACTTGCAGAGACCAGAAATTCCTTTCAACAACACATATTTTATAAGGAACATCAAGAGAGAGAATGAGACATACAATAGACCTTTAGCAATATCATTCCAACTTTATTCATGCTTCTAATCCTCATGTGAATATATCATTATGAAAACAAATTTTTTGATAGTATTAATGCACTATATGAACATCAACAATAATATTACTTTGATAAGGTATGACATCCAACCATAAACTTCTTCAACTCTTCTCTTCTTTGATAAGGTATGAAATCCAACCAATGTTATCCCAAATTGAATATATCAAAGACAATCAATTCCAAGGACTAACAACATGTAACTCAAGTGAAAACTTCAATTACAACTAACAAACAGTGTTGACAAGAGCTACCAACCATCTCCTTAGTGTAACCATCAATGTTGACAACAATGACAACAACAAAAGCATCGATGTTGACATCAATGACAATAACTACCAACAATCACAATATGGCATATTGTATTTATTAAATTTTGGAACCTCCAACCCTTGGGATATAGAGACATTCAGAATGTTCAAGGCCAAAGGACATCAATCGTAATAAGGTTGCAAAGTAGAATGAGAGGTGGTGTTGCTTAAGTTGGCTAATTATGACTACATCTGACCCATATTTTGCAATAGGGTATTTATAAGAAGATTAGACGACAAGGGAGGAAAATTAGCCATGGTGAAAAAGATTTGAGGTGTGGATTCAGGCGAAGGAGGAATGTTGTACACCAAAGGAGTGTGAGATACATTAAATCCAAGATTAATGGGGGGCACAAACACAATGTTTGTATCATCAACAAAATTCATGGAAGGTCTAAAACGATTAATGTCCACCATATGCATAGAGGGTGTTGGCAAGAAGTTGAGTTCACTTTTTGGCCAAAAAGTGGAAGTGTTTTCCCTGATTTTCAGAATTTGACACATTTTACCTTAAAACTTGAAGCACTTAGAGACGAAATCTTAAAAAAATTCACTGATCATAAAATGTAGTACTCAGAGTCTAGTTTCCAAATATGTAATTTATTTCAATACCTAGATGCTACAAATTGTCAATAGGAATTTCTAAAAACCACTGTTTAAAAGTCACTTTTCTTTTACCATACCATGCATGTGTACACCATCCATATTTGACTTAAAAAATCATATTTTTCTAAATCCTTTTGGGAAAAGATTTGTAACTCACTGAAACATGTTTTCGATTTTTTTTGTAATTTTTTATTGAATATTTTTTTGTTAAATTTTTACCAGCCATATTTTTCATTTTGAAAAACCATCATGTATGTCACACATTAGGTGACCTAAACTTATCATTTTTTATTTATTTTTTTAAATTGAAAAGAATTGTCTAAAGTACATTTTCTTGCAATTTGTTTTATAAAAAATATTTTAAAAAACCCTGATATTTCAAGTTTATGGACCACTTTCATAAAAAAAAATTGAAAAATAGAAAAAATAATCCAATCATAAAAAAAATTACATATTTGGAATCTGCACTGTCTCATCTATAATGGGTTTTAATTTCGTAAAAGAATTCTACAAAAAAAGTCTTCAGACATATGTCCAAAGTCAATATTTTCCTATGACATTGCCAGGACGTTCAACATGTAGGTCAAACTAGGTCCAAAGCCTAGGTTCAAGTCCCTAAGGCTTTTCCCAAAACAAAAAACAAGCCAAAAGCCTGACCACAAATTCAAATTTTAAGAAACGGGATCTTGTTTACAAAATAGGATCCTATTTTGTAAATCAGATCACGTTTCCTAAAATTTATTATTTAGACTGTTGAAAAAGAAACAGGATCCCATTTACTACAAGATCCCATTTTATTAAACGTGATCCCATTTATGTTTTGACCATTTAAAAAAAAAATTACAAGAAAAATGTTATTGTGAATTCTGCAATTTGACATGTATGGCCGGCTGTGACAAATTCACCTAGTTTCTATCAAGTTTTATCTTTACAGGTCTTCAAGTTGCAATTTGAATTGAATTTTTGAAAGGAGGCATCATTGGAACATTTTTTTGAGTGGAATTGTGTTCATTTTCTACTCATTTGGAGGAACAAAAGAGGAAGACTTGCACTATTGACATTCATTTGTGCTTGAGAATTTTATAATCATGGGTTCACAAGCTCATAATAAGAGGAAAAATAGGAAGGTATTGACCGCTAAAGAAATTGAAGCAAAGAGAGAGAAAGAGGCAAAAAGGAAAAGAGATAGAAGAATGAGGATTCGATCAATGAATAATGATGAAGCATCCAATTCCACAACTATTGAAGATAAAAGCATTAAGGAGACCATGGTGACAGATGATGCTAATTTGCAAGAAGTCAATTTGGAAAATAATATGATTATACAAATTGGTCCTAGTATGTCTTCAAATCACCCTTTCAATGCTATGGAGAATGTTTCAATAGGCACAAATCTAGGTATGTCTTCAAATCCACATTTTAGTGAAATGGAAACTTTTTTTTGTAGAAGTTGTATAAGATGTTGGATTTAGG
>VDFB02058472.1:0-36349 GCA_007258455.2 Sequoia sempervirens
TGCAATGAATTCATTGAAATAATGAAAACAAGCATCAAATAGAAGATATTGAAATCACCATTTGTACTCGTTTCTTCTTGTGAGGGTGTGAGAAAATTTTAAACTGTACATGCTTCTTCTTCTTCTCAATGTTAGATAGGGGGTTGGGAGGAACAACATCAACATGTGCTTCGGTGGGAAATTCTTCATCTTCCACAACAACAAAGACCTGCTCGAGGACAACAGTTTGTTGTTCATCATTGTTGTGTAATTGGAGGAATTGAAAGGTCGCATCAAACTTAGATGCATGCAACCAATTCATTCAAATATTCAAAACAAACATTAGATTAAACTGAAGATTTTGAGATCACCATTTTTTGTCATTTATTTTGCACAGGATACCTTGAAACTTTCGACCGTGCATGATGCTTCTTGTGAATGTTAGATGCAGGGTTGGGAGGGACAACATCATCTTTGCCTTTTGTGGGCACAACTTCCTCTAGGGAATGAACACTACTTTGCTTGGGGGAAGAAACTACTTCTCGACCATCACCTTGTCATGTCATGTAAGTTAACGTTAATTAAACCTTGTATGCATTAGAACAAAAAATATGAAGCAAGGAAAATTCATAATTAATAGTTCAGTTCGACATTACCATTCCTTCCTATCTCTTTCTCTCCTATAATGGTAATATTTTTTGCGTTCTCTCCTCCTTCCTCTTGTCACTATTGTATAATGCCATTTTCCTCTTCACCTCATCCTTTCCTTGTTGAGGAAGTTAAAGGAAGCTATGTTTCCCATATTTTGCACAAACACGTCTAATAACACGCTTCTGCTACAAATATTGTCGTAGATTCATTTGGTACTCCATCTTTTCCACCTTATTTAGAAGGTACTCTTTCAATTTATCAGGGGAAGGAGCAGGTTATTTTGGTCCCCTCCCTAATGTAGTTTGACCACGCTTTGGTGCCTCAAAAATAGGAAGGCAATGATGCAGAAACCTATGCATGTTGAACACTCTCCAATCATAATACTTTCTTCTACATTCTTCTACAATACAATAATATATATCTACCATTCACCACTTCTCTTTTGTATTCAACAAAAACCTGCACAACAAATTTGGAAAACAAAATCGCTTAATATATTTGATATTCAAACAAATTGAATGCACAACATATACACACAACGAAACGATGCAATAGTTTAGTTATTATGTCTACCTTCCCATCCACCAAATCACCCCGTGCTTCATTGGGTGCCTTTGCATCCTTTGGGTCTCCCTTTGCATGCTTTACCTTGCAGTTGTGGACTATGGCATGAGCATGATTGTCTCCCTAATTATTTCCCTAAATCAAAGGAATGATATACTGCCCAAATCAATATATTTGTAATAGACTTGATATTTTGTAACTAAAATTGTAAAGCATTCTGATTGATGCATAGGAAGGAAAGGGAAATTGGAAGTTCACAATCAATTATCGAAGACGTCACTGCCTTAGGGTTCATGGTTTTCGTCAAATGAGGTGACTTCCTTTGTACCATTGTTGCTGCCTCCTAATTAAAACATTCCCACTTTCCATTCAACATTTTGACCACTTATGAGAGATTAAAATTATACATTTGATTGCATCTTGTAATTACCAGATCTTACCTGCACGTTTTGTGAATGGGACCGCTCAAAGAAGATGCATCACTACACACCCTTTCAGGTGTGTTGTCCACATCAATGACATTGTTTGATGTAGGTAGAAATTTCCCCTTTACTCCTTGCATCCTTGGTTTCCTATAAACTTTAAAAATTTTGCAAGTGTTATGGACAATTAAAGTTCCAAAATTTATTGCACCATTTACAGAATCAAGCATATCTATTTTCAATGAAAAGAAGAATTTGAAACGCACAACCCACACTGTTGTAAAACACTATACAAGTAACCCACTATATTTTACAACATGCAATTATTTTGTCCATTTATTTTTTTCAATCACATGAAGATAGTGAATTGAAATTTATACCATAACTAAGAGTTGTAATTTTTGGACATTCCTTTTTTACATTCACATAGTCTAAATAAGAAAATATTTTCAAGACATTCAAACTGTTATCTGAATTTTCAGGTTGGAAAACACAGGGTGTTATAAACCATGGAACACACAAACTGTTCTAAAACCCTTTACAAGAAACAACCCTATTGGTTACTCCCCCCACCTCAATTTGGTTAACAGGGTTTTCCCTTGCTTCTCTATTCTTCTTGAAAGACAACAATTTTTGTTATGCGGACTCTAACAAAACAATGTATTGAAGTTCACATTCATATTTTATAACAACCCATTACATGCAACAAGCATTCCATTTGAATATCATAATACGTTTCAAATAGAAGATGGACAAAAAAGTTGCAGGATGGAAAACACATAGGGTTGTCCCACATTTTTCAAATATTCTTCAAAGACAACAGCTAGTGTTATGCACACTATAAGAAGACAATGTATTGAAGTTCACCTTCATATTTTATAACTGCCCTTGCTTCCAACAAAATTTGCACACAAAAAAAAAGAGTTGCACGATGGAAAACACAGAGGATTGTCCCTCACTTCTCAATTCTTCTTGAAAGACAACACTCTTTGTTATGTAGACTGTAAGAACACAGTGTATTGAATTTCACCTCCATATTTTATAACAACCCTTACTTGCATCAAACATTCCATTTCAATATCGTTATACATTTGAAACATAATATGCACACAAAAATTTGCAGGATGAAAATACACAGGGTTTCCCCCTTGCCAACACGACAACATTTCATGACAATTGGAAAATTTCAAGCATACCTTTCTCATTTCCAAAACATGCACTTCTCTCCATCATACATGGATGACACCTTCCATCAACATGGAGCTAACTAGATGAGATTGTGGAAGAGGTGGTCATGTGTGTTGGAGAGAAGAGCTTGATTTGCAAATATTGCAAAGTAGCTCCAAAGATGCCCAGTTGTCATGAAATGTTCACATGTCTTTTATCTAATGCTTGTATCGGGCACGAAGAGGTTGACGTTTTCATAGAATTCCAAGGCCAACAATGTGTAATTGCATGTTGGAAAACACTGGGTGTTATTATACCTACAAACCAATTACCATTTACAAACCCTTCACAAGTAACATCCCAATTTTTTAATCACCCCTCAGTTGAATTTGGATGCTTTTATATATCCCGCACCTAAAACTCCACCCCGTGCTATCAAACCTTTAGATTCCAACATGTAGAATGAAAGAACTCACAACACACAGTGTTTTCCAACCACCAATTATTTTCCACATTATGTCATCCCATCATAGGGTTTTTGTATGTTATGATGCCTCTAACATGCATTCTTCTAGGGAAAATAGTGACATCCAATTGCAAGGAAGAAGCTAATCTCCCTACAAAATATAGTCAAATCAAGCTATTGTCCCTGAAAAAACATGTGTTTGAAATGATAACATAATAAGACATAAATGATATGAATTTTCCACAATCCATATTGATTATTTCTAGTTGATTTGTGGATTCGATTCTGTAAGAATTCTTGCATCAATGTTTCTGATCACACTTTGTGATCCAACATCATGATGAAGAAGAAAAAATTAGTCATCGTGATGTTGGATCATGGAGTCTGATCTAAAACGTTCATGCAAATATCCTTGCACAATTGAATCCATAAATCAACTAGCAATGATAAGCAGACATGTCTTATTTGTGAAGAAGGGAAATACATTATCATGTGTAAGCCATGTTGCAAGGAGATTACCTTTTGCAATTGGGAGCAGGCTATTCTCCCTACAAAAATGCATGTCACATGCATCATAACAGTCATCTTGTTTTCAAAATAATTGTTTGGCATGGAAAAAAAGCCCAAAACATGTCATTGAAAACCATTATTTGCAAACAAATAGCCCAGATGAGGTCCCATTTTCCATAGCTACGTTTTGCAGGTTGGTAGCGAGCAATGAGAAATATAAAATTTTGCAATTTCCTAATGAAATAACTGACAACCCATTATGGAAATATGCGTGAAATTACTGAATAATGTTTAGAGAAATCAAAAACCATGCACAATATCTAACAGTTTTATTTTGGTATGCTCCAAGAATGTAGTGAAGTCCACTTTCAAATATCACTTTGCTAGAGTGGAAATATCATTCCACTTTCTTCATCTGATTAGAACAAAAAACCCTGACGAAAAAGGTGGCCAGATAGACAAATAGCACCTACAGAAAGACTTGATGGTCTGACGTTCACTCTAGGCTTGTCCCATAGCCGATAAAACGTGTTAGCACTAGTAGGTTTTCAAAATCATATTTTGGAATGGAGAAAAACTTAGAAAAACATGGGATTTGAAAGCATTATTTGCAAATAGCAAAAAGAGGTGCCAAGAATTTAATGAAGTCCAATTTTAAATTTTGGAACAACTCTTTGGTATAGTGAAAATGTCATTTTGGTTTCTTTATTTGATTGGAACAAATAAAATGTGCGCATTATTTGCAATGTTGGAAAACACATTGTGTCTTCTTATGTGCATAGGGTTTTAGAACAGTATATGCATTACTTGTTTCTTAACACCTAGGGTTTTCCAACATGCATTCTTACTAAACAGAAACAATTCCTTCAAGAGATTTTGTAATATATACAGTCTCAATGTATCTAAAATCCCTTTCAAAATTTATAAGGAATTTTAATTTGGGCATAAATTGCATTTAAATTTTGCATGATTGAAAAAAGAAGTGGAAAAAATAATTGCAATTGGGAAAACACAGTGTTGGGTTTCAATTATTTGAATCTCCTTGTTCAAATGTGAAGGGTTGTCTCATGGTGGGTGGCTTGATTCTCAACACCCATGGTTTTGAAGCTGATCCTGCAACTATGACTGTGGTGATGAATGCCTCATGTCAGTGTTCAGGTTCAGTAAATCCTGTTAAATACAAATGGGTTCTCCTGTCTCAAATCCTCCGTTCAATGCCTGTCCTGGTGCCATTATGTGATTATACAAATGTATAGATAGTGTTGTATTATATCAAATAGCACATCTCTCATTTAAGGGGGATTCTATTCACCAAAAACACATAGTGTGATTCATAGTACGTACTTCATTTGGTTTTACAACAATTCATGTTGGAAAATCATAGGTGTTAAGAAGCAAGCAACCCAAATAGTGTTGTAAAACCCTTTGCAACACTATTGGATAGTACAGGTGTCACCTCAATCTGGTCGGTATTCTCCTCCAATTCTTCCACGTGCACTCAGATCTTCAGCTTTCCCTTTCAATGTGTAGACTGGGAAAAAAAAAATTCTCCTTTCTTCCTCAAAATAGAAAAGGCTCCATTTCTGCCCACGCCAATTTCCCTTCCACTTTTCCCATGCCATAGAAAAGAGACTTGCCAATAAAGCAAACCTTCCTACCTTTTCCCCCTACAACAGGCGGGAAAACCCAACTGACGACATCGTTAACTCCTACCTAACCATTGCCCAGATGTTTCCTCCCATCTGCCAATTTCATCACTTTTTCTTTCCATGTATGTTGTTATTCTAATAGCTCTTTTACAATTTGTCTATTTGTCTATAATATTTAGTGCCAAGTAATGTAGGAAATTTTTTCAATTAAGTCAGTGGCATTATAACCATTTTGCACAGGTTATTGCTACTAATTGGCTTTACGATTTCTATTTAATATAGTGCACAAAACTATTTCAAGAAATGACTTGTTATATCTACACATCTTTTGCGGTGTGGTGGTTAGATCGAAACATATTGATAAAGAGAAAAGTAGGATATACAAATAGCATTGTACAAAATTTCCATCAGATGTTCAAAACGAACCATTTATAACTTACTAAATATTCTAGACAAATAGCGAAATTGTAAAAAGAATTATTATGAAAACACTTAAGAACCACAAAAAAATGACAAATGATGGAAAACTAACATTAAATAGAAATTTTAAATATGGAGAAATATTCAACTTGAGAGACAAAAAGGAGATTTAAATTAGGACAACATCATACGATGGACTCTCAAGAGCATGTCTATTCACCATTTCGTAAAATAGGAAATACTCAGAAAAGCCTCTGTTGTTGCTCACATCTCAAAGTGAAGAACGCACTTCAAGTGAAGAACCTAGTTCAAGTGAATAAATTGTTGTTACACCTTGTCTAGATACTGATACAATTTTAGCTAACCATGAATATGGTCCAAACTCAAAATCTGTACATGCATTTCTCTTGAACTGGGTTCTTTACTTTGAATTTTGTTTCTAAGTAATTTCACATACTTACATGTCCATATATAAACTCTTTTGGTGAAAGATTTCAAATTAGCACAAAACACTTAAAAATCACATGAAAATAACAGCTGATTGAAAACCCAACATTTCACAATTTCAAACAAATTGGAACTTGTAAATGCATAATAAATTTTGGAAATTTAACTGTCCACTACACTTGCAATTCAAGCTATGAACACACAAATCTCTTGTATTTAATGCAAAAGGTTAACATCTCCTGAAGCATCCTTCTCAATCCACCTACCCTTGTTTTGTTCATTTTTATTTCCTTCCCTTTATCAACCACCTAGAAGAAAGACAAGTGTTAGCGATATATTAAATTGGAAAAGTAAAGAAATTTGGTTCTACAAATAATTTTTTTAATTCTAAATTTCACCAATATATAATTTATATGTTCTGCTAAGTGCAAAATGCCAGCTTGCACAAACAATAAACAAACATATTAAACTATACATTGGGAATTTAATTTCCAATTTAACCTATCGCTAACACTAGTATATATATTAGCAATCATATCTGCCATTTTTCCATTATGTTGGAACTGTGAAGCAATGAACGTTCATTCTGTGCGAGCAATTCATTTTTTCAAATCAGGAGAAAGCTAACTCGTAAACAAAAAGCACCTATGTATGTAACACGAGATCAAAGTGGCATTTCATTTTCCTCATCTAATTTGATGAAATAAATGCTCACATTATTTGTAGTGTTGGAAAACCCACTGTCTCCATAAAAGGTGTTCAAAGACAAGCAACCCTTATAGTGTTTGTAAAACCCTCTACAACTAAGAGGAGACAATGTGTTTTCCAATTGTCCAAATAATGGGAGCAATTCATTTTTTCTAATTAGGAGAAAGCTAACTCATCAACGAAAAGCACCTATTTATGTAAGATGATATCAAAATGGAATTTCATTTTCCTCATCTGATTCGACCAAATAAATGCTCACATTATCTGCACAATTGGAAAACACAGTGTCTCGATATAAGGTGTTAAGAAACAAGCAACCCATATAGTGTTGTAAAACCCTTTGCAAGAGAGAGGAGACAATATGTTTTCCAACTATGAAAATAATGCAAGCAATTCATTTGTTCCAATAAGGAGAAATCTAACTCGTAAACAAAAAGCACCTATGTATGTAACACAATATCAAATTGGCATTTCATTTTCCTCATCTAATTCAACGAAATAAATGCTCACATTATTTGCAGTGTTGGAAAACCCACTGTCTCCATATAAGGTGTTCAGAAACATGCAACCCTTATAGTGTTTGTAAAACCCTCTACAACTAAGAGGAGACAATGTGTTTTCAAACTGTGTAAATAATGGGAGCAATTCATTTGTTCCAATTAGGAGAAAGCTAACTCATCAACAAAAATCACTTATTTATATAACATGAGATCAAAATGGCATTTCCTTTTCCTCATTTGATTTGACCAAATAAATGCTCACATTATCTGCATAGTTGGAAAACACAGTGTCTCGATATAAGGTGTTAAGAAACAAGCAACCCATATAGTGTTGTAAAACCCTCTACAAGAGAGAGGAGACAGTGTGTTTTCCAACTATGCAAATAATGCAAGCAATTCATTTGTTCCAATGAGGAGAAAGCTAACTCGTAAAACAAAAAGCACCTATGTATGTAACATGAGATCAAAGTGGCATTTCATTTTCCTCATCTGATTCAATGAAATAAATGCTCACATTATTTGTAGTGTTGGAAAAGTCACTGTCTCCATATAAGGTGTTAAAAAACAAGCAACCCTCATAGTGTTTGTAAAACCCTCTACAACTAAGAGGAGATAGTGTGTTTTCCAACTGTGCAAATAATGGGAGCAATTCATTTGTTCCAATCAGGAGAAAGCTAACTCATCAACAAAAAGCACCTATTTATGTAACATGAGATCAAAATGGCATTTCATTTTTCTCATCTAATTCGACCAAATAAATGCTCACATTATCTACACAGTTGGAAAACACAGTGTCTTGATATAAGATGTTAAAAACAAGCAACCTATATAGTGTTGTAAAACCCTCTGCAAGAGAGAGGAGACAATGTGTTTTCCAAATGTGCAAATAATGCAAGCAATTCATTTGTTCCAATCAAGAAAAATCTAACTCGTAAACAAAAAACACCTATGTATGTAACACGAGATCAAAGTGGCATTTCATTTTCCTCATCTAATTCGATGAAATAAATGCTCACATTATTTGCAGTGTTGGAAAACCCACTGTCTCCATATAAGGTGTTCATAAACAAGCAACCCTTATAGTTTTTGTAAAACCCTCTACAACCAAGAGGAGACAGTGTGTTTTCCAACTATGCAATTAATGGGAGCAATTCATTTTTTCCAATAAGGAGAAAGCTTACTCATCAACAAAAAAAACCTATTTATGTAACATGAGAT
This sequence comes from Sequoia sempervirens, assembly GCA_007258455.2. NCBI lineage: Eukaryota > Viridiplantae > Streptophyta > Pinopsida > Cupressales > Cupressaceae > Sequoia > Sequoia sempervirens. Next base: position 8,702 of record VDFB02058472.1, read on the forward strand.
CAAAATGGCATTTCATTTTCCTCATCTAATTTGACAAAAAAAATGCTCACATTATCTGCACAGTTGGAAAACATAGTGTCTTGATATAAGGTGTTAAGAAACAAGCAACCCATATAGTGTTGTAAAACCCTCTACAAGAGAGAAGAGACAATGTGTTTTCCAACTATGCAAATAATGCAAGCAATTCATTTGTTCCAATGAGGAGAAAGCTAACTTGTAAACAAAAAACACCTATGTATGTAACACGAGATCAAAGTGGCATTTCATTTTCCTCATCTAATTCAACGAAATAAATGCTCACATTATTTGCGGTGTTGGAAAAGCCACTATCTCCATATAAGGTGTTCAGAAACAAGGAACCCTCATAGTGTTTGTAAAACCCTCTATAACTGAGAGGAGACAGTGTGTTTTTCGACTATGCAAATAATGGGAGTAGTTCATTTGTTCCAATTAGGAGAAAGCTAACTCATCAACAAAAAGCACCTATTTATGTAACATGAGATCAAAATGGAATTTCATTTTCCCCATCTAATTCGGCCAAATAAATGCTCACATTATTTGCACAGTTGGAAAACACAGTGTCTCGATATAAGGTGTTAAGAAACAAGCAACCCATATAGTGTTGTAAAATCCTCTGCAAGAGAGAGGAGACAATATGTTTTCCAACTATGCAAATAATGCAAGCAATTCATTTGTTCCAATAAGGAGAAATCTAACTCGTAAACAAAAAGCACCTATGTATGTAAAATGAGATCAAAGTGGCATTTCATTTTCCTCATCCGATTCAACGAAATAAATGCTCACATTATTTGTAGTGTTGGAAAACCCACTGTCTCCATATAAGGTGTTCAGAAACAAGCAACTCTTATAGTGTTTGTAAAACCCTCTACAACTGAGAGGAGACAGTGTGTTTTACAATTGTGCAAATAATGGGAGCAATTCATTTGTTCCAATTAGGAGAAAGCTAACTCATCAACAAAAAGCACCTATTTATGTAACATGAGATCAAAATGGAATTTCATTTTCCTCATCTGACTCGACCAAATAAATGCTCACATTATCTGCACAGTTGGAAAACATAGTGTCTCGATATAAGGTGTTAAGAAACAAGCAACCCATATAGTGTTGTAAGACCCTCTGCAAAAGAGAGGAGATAGTGTGTTTTCCAACTGTGCAAATAATGCAAACAATTCATTTGTTCCAATTAGGAGAAAGCTAAATCATAAAAAAAAAGCACCTATTTATGTAACACGAGATCAAAGTGGCATTTCTTTTTCCTCATTTGATTCAACGAAATAAATGCTCACTTTATTTGCCGTGTTGGAAAACCTATTGTCTCCATATAAGGTGTTCAGAAACAAGCAACCCTTATAGTGTTTGTAAAACCCTCTACAACTAACAGGAGACAATGTGTTTTCCAACTGTACAAATAATGGGAGCAATTCATTTGTTCCAATCAAGAGAAAGCTAATTCATAAGAAAAAAACACCTATTTATGTAACATGAGATCAAAATGGCATTTCATTTTCCTCATTTGATTTGACCAAATAAATGCTCACATTATTTGCATAGTTGGAAAACATACTATCTTGATATATGGTGTTAAGAAACAAGCAACCTATGTTTTGTTGTAAAAACCTCTACAAGAGAGAGGAGACTGTGTGTTTTCCAATTGAGCAAATAATGTGAGCAATTCATTTGTTCCAATGAGGAGAAAGCTAACTCGTAAACAAAAAGAACCTGTGTATGTAACACAAGATCAAAGTGGCATTTCATTTTCCTCATCTGATTAAAAAAAAATTCTCACATTATTTGAAGTGTTGGAAAACCCACTGTCTCCATATAAGGTGTTCAAAAACAAGCAACCCTCATAGTGTTTGTAAAACCCTCTACAACTAAGAGGAGACAGTGTGTTTTCAAACTGTGAAAATAATGGGAGAAATTCATTTGTTCCAATCAGGAGAAAGCTAACTCATCAACAAAAAACACCTATTTATGTAACAAGAGATCAAAATGGAATTTCATTTTCCTCATCTGATTCGACCAAATAAATGCTCACATTATCTACGTAGTTGGAAAACACACTATCTAGATATAAGGTGTTAAGAAAAAAGCAACCTATGTTGTGTTGTAAAAACCTCTGCAAGAGAGAGGAGATAGTGTGTTTTCCAACTGTGCAAATAATGCGAGAATTCATTTGTTCCAATGAGGAGAAAGCTAACTCATAAATAGAAAGCACCTATGTATGTAACATGGGATAAAAATGGCATTTTATTTTCCTCATCTGATTTGACCAAATAAATGCTCACATTATTTGTAGTGTTGGAAAACACACTATCTTCATATAAGGTGTTAAGAAACAAACAACCCATATAGTGTTATAAAACCCTCTACAGTTGAGAGAAGACAGTTTCTTTTCAAACTGTGCAATCATTTGATTTGACTGAATAAATGGTCACATTATTTGCAATGTTGTAAAACACACTGTCTCCATCCTTGACCGCAAGCCCCTCCCTAGCTAGCAAACTGCAAAATCAAAATGTGGAAAATGCCTATGCACCATAGTGAGCAATGCGTTTGAGGGGTTTCTAGTGGTTCGGCTTCCTACAACTCCACTTTCCTCGCCGGAGCATCCCTCCCACCCACCAAACTCGAGAAAGGAAAAATGTGGACAATTTCAATGTTACGTGCATTTTGTCTATCTTTTTAACTTTAGACAAAAAAGCACCTATGTATGTAACATGACATCAAAATGGAATTTCACTTTCCTCATATGATTTGACCAAATAAATGGTCACATTATTTGCATACTTGGAAAACACACTTTCTCCATATATAGTGTTGTAAAACCCTTTGCAATAGACAAGAGACACTATGCTTTCCAATTGTGCAAATAATGGGAGCAATTCATTTGTTCCAATCAAGAGAAAGCTAAATCATAAAAAGAAAGCACCTATTTATGTAACATGACATCAAAATGGAATTTTCATTTTCCTCATCTAATTTGACCAAATAAGTGCTCACATTATTTGTAGTATTGGAAAACACATTGTCTCCATATATGGTGTTAAGAAACAAGCAACCCATATAGTATTCTACAACCCTCTGCAATTCAGAGGACATAGTGTGTTTTCCAACTCCACAAATAATGCAAGCAATTTATTTGCTCCAATCAAATAAAGAAAGCGAAATCACATTTGGATTGTCATGCAAAGAGTTCAAAAAATTGAAACTGACTTCATTACATTCTTGTAGCATAGGAGTTGTCTAACTACTAGACAAAAGGCACCTATGTACATACAAAAACTCATGAAAAAAACACATAAAACCATACATGGAAACATACATAACATGATGAGACATCGTAGTGTGGGGCTCGCCAGACAGGTGATCATGGAGAAAAGCAACAACGAGAGCAAATGTTCGATGATGGTTAGATGGGAGTTAACGACGCCGTTAGCTGGGTTTTCCCACCTATCACCAGGGAAAAAAGGCAGGAATGTTTTCCTTCTTGGAAAGTCTCTTTTATGTGGCACGAGAAAAGTGGAAGGGAATGATGTGGGCCTTTTCTGTTTCGAGAAAGAAAGGTGAAAATACTATTTATTTCGTGGTATTGGGCCTTTCCCGTTTCAAGAAAGAAAGATGCAAATACTGTTTTCTAGCAACGAATAGCCGTTTGTTTCTTTAGTGTTAATGGAAGAATGGAAAAATGGCACATACACAGAGTGGATATACATACCTTACAGAGCTATGAATACCTGCAACTCTTCCCATTGCTATCCACCAAAAAGTCACTATCCAAAAATGGAGAAAATTAGACCTTTTCTGGGCTTTTTGATATTTGCAAATAATGGTTTCGAATGCCACATTTTTGGCCTTTTTTCCATCCACACCAAACAATTATTTTGAAAACCTGCTAGTGCTAACATGCTTTCCCAGCCATGGTTGTAGGTATTGGGACTTTTCTGTTTGCAAAAAGAAAGGTGAAAATACTATTTGTTTCTAGTCTGCACATTGAAAAGGAAAGCTGAAGGTTTGAGTGCAAGTGGACAAGTTGGAGGAGAAAACCAACCAAATTGAGGTGACAGGTACTATCCAATAGTGTTACAGAGGGTTTTACAACACTATTTGGGTTGATTGTTTCTTAACACCTAGGCTTTTCCAACATGAATTGTTTCAAAATATAATGAAGTGTGTAGTATGAATCATAGTATGTGTTGAGGGTTAATAGAGTGCCCCTTAAATGACATATGTGCTATTTGACACTGAAACCCAACACTATGTTTCCCATTTACAATTATTTTGTGCATTTTTTTTTTCAATCGACTGAAATTATTTAAACACAACAATGGAATGTGTGATTTCGAAGACATTCATACTATCTTGTAATATTCCATGTTGCAAAACCATGGGTGTTAAGAACCAAGCAACCCACCATGAGAAAACCCTTTACATTTAAGCAAGGACATTGAAATAACTTTAACTGAACATTGTGTTTTCCAAATTGCAATTATTTTGTGCACTTTTTTATTTAGTCATGCAAAATTTAAATGCAATTTATGCCCAAATTAAAAGTCCTTATAAATTTTGAAAGGGCTTTTGAATACATTCAGACTGTCTATATTACAAAATATCTTCAAGACATTGTTTCTATTTAGTGAGTATGCATGTTGGAAGACCCTACTTGTTAAGAAACAAGCAATGCATATACTATTCTAAAATCCTATGCAAGTGAGAAGACACAGTGTGTTTTCCAACACTGCAAATAATGTGAGCATTTTTTTTGTTCCAATCAGATAAAGAAACTGAAATGACATTTTGACTGTATCAAAGAGTTGTTCCAAAATTTGAAAGTGGACTACATTACATTCTTGGAGTAACGAAATAAAACTCTTCATAACGAGCTAACTGAAATGGGATCGTTTGTTTTCCAACATTGCAAACCATCTATAACAACACTGTCCCTTGCAAGTATCATAATACCTACCATTTTCCAATTTCATTACATTCTTGGCACCTTGTTTTACTATTTGCAAAAAATGGTTTTGAATACCACATTTTTTGGGGTTTTTGTCCATTCCAAAATATGATTTTGAAAACTCACCAGTCATGACACAATTTCCCAACAATGGGATAGGCCAAGACAGGTCAGAGTTAACATCCAACAATCAAGACTTTCCATCAGTGCAATTTGTCCATCTGACCTTCTTTTCCATCAGGGCATTTTATTCCAATCACATGAACAAACTGAAAAGACATTTGGACTATACCAGCAAATAGGACCAAACATCCACGAAAGGTAGGTAATAGTTAACTAACATAGGAAAGTGTGTTTTCCAACACAATAAACAATATATAATAGTGTGCCTTCTAGGTATCCTAATACTTGTTGTTTTCAAATTTCATTACATTCCTACTATCAAAATCACAAAAGGTTCTCTACACAATCATAAAACATACCAAATAGAGTTCAGGGGTGAGTAACCAATTGGGTTGTTACTTCTAAAGGCCCTTACAACACTCAGAGTTTTATGAAACCATGTGTTTTCCATAATGACAATGTATAAAATGGTGGAAAAAATGGGATGTCATCTGGGCTTTTTGCTATTTGCAAATTATTATTTCCAACGCCACGTTTTGCACTTTTTTCTCCATTCTGAATAACAATGTGAACTATGGCAAATATAGGACACTATGTTTTCCAACATAGGTAACAATCTACCTTGCAGGTTTCATAATGCCTATTATTTTCTAATTTCTTTACATTCCTACTATCAAAATCACAAACAGTTCTCCACACAATCACAAAACATGCCAAATTAAGGTCAGGGGTGAGTAAACAATTGGGTTGTTACTTCTAAAGGGTTTTACAACAGTCTAAGTTTTAGGAGATAGTGTGTTTTCAAAAATGACAGTGTATAAAATGGCGCCAAAAATGGGATGTCGTGTGGGCTTTTTGCTATTTGCAAATTATGATTTCAAATGCCACATTTTTCACTTTTTTATCCATTCTGAATAATAATGTGAATAATAGCGAAATTCTGGGTTTCATGTGGTTTTCAAAATATAGCATTTCATTGCAAAACCCATAGATTCTACTTTCTATAAACATTATTCACTAATTTCACTCATTTTTCAACAATGGGTTGTCGCTTAATTCATTCGACAATGGAAAAATTTGAAAACCAGCATACGCAAAGGAAATGAAACAAAAAATTAAAAAACCCTCGACACAAAAAAACATTATCAAACCTGCATTTGAAGTAAATAGACCTTTTCCCAACAAAAACCCTACAACATTCAAAATAAAAATGTTAACAATGGTGACACTCTGGGCTTTATGTGATTTTCACAATAGTTTGTGCTTTTTGTAAACCTTAATGAATTATTTTGAAACATACAATGGTTTGTGGTCTCTCTAAACCTTATTCATTTATTTCACTCATATTTCCATGATGGTTTGTCATCTATTTCATTCAACAAGCACAAATTTTCAAAACCAACTGACGGGAGGAAATGAAATTAAAAATCCCTCAATAGAAAATCACAAAACAAAAACCCCACAACGAATAGCCGTTCATTTCTTCAGTATTCATGGTAGAATGGGAAAATGGAAAATACACAGAGTGGATATACATACCTTAAGGAGATCCGAATGACTGCAACTCTTCTTGTTGCTATCCACCAAAATGTTGCTCTCCAAAAATGGCGAAAATGCGACCTCGTATGGGCTTTTTGATATTAGCAAATAATGGTTTTGAATTCCACTTTTTGGCTTTTTGTCCATCCACGCCGAAAAATTATTTTGAAAACCCACTGGCACTGACACATTTTCTCGATGATGGGATAGGAAACGAATGGCATGATAGAGTTAACGTCTGACCATTAAGTTTTTCCTTCCGTCTGGCCACCTTTTCCGTCATGGGTCTAACACTCCCTTTTGTCATGGGCCGATATAACATATATAATATGTTATAGACATAGGTGCTCTTTGTCTAGGAGTTAGCTTTCTCCAAAATGAAATACATATTTAAATTATAATTATTAGTAATTTAATTATAATTCTCACAAGATAATGTTATAAATAAATTATCAAATGCAATATTATAAATATTAAAGCATAAAACAATTTAAATATTGTAATCATAATAGATGATAAAATTAATATAAAATACATAAATATAAAGTATGAAATAAACAAACAAATAACAAATATAAAAGTAAAATAAATAAATATCAAATAATACTAAATATAAAAATGTAAAATAAGCAACTATAAAATATAGAATAAACAAATAGCAAAATATAAAGTAACATAAATAAATAACAAACTTAACAAAACAATGAGTAAGAGTATGAACCAATGCAAGAAATAACATTTCCATTAAGTCATGTCCCTAGTCAAAGGGACAAGTGTGGCTCTTGGGAATCGGTCTATAAACAAAGACCAAGTCAAGACCATGGGGGGAGGGGAGGATAGGCATCACTCGCTAGGATAAAAGGTAATTCTTCCAATCGGTGGCTAAGATAAATAAAGAAAGAACAAATATTATATATGATCAGTGGTTGGAAAAGATAATAAGCTTTGCAAATCGTGGTTGTGAGAATTAGGAGAGTTTACAAGGAAAGCAACGATTCCTACAAAGAGGAACTACAAAGATAATGGAGGAAAAAATTAGAATAAGGGAATGAACATTCTTTTAAAGGTAAGGATAGGAATAGAGGAATGTAATTATGGTTCATGCTGAAGTAAGTTATATATTAATAAAATTATGTGTGTGTATGTTGGGGTAGATGTGTGAATTATAAGCGAATAAACAATAATGATGCTTGTAACAATTATTGAGCCTTATAAGTAATTACAATCTTAATATAAAAATGAATAGATTAATATTTATTTATATATGTTTTTATCCTATGATCAATCAAATGTAAGATTGAAGGAAGGAAATTAAGGAATAAGTAGTGATGGGAAGACACAACTGCTTAGGTGATGTACTCACTTAGCAATTATATTTAACATATTTGAATATAAGAAATAGATATTGCTAATCTAATTATAGATATAATGCTTTCTTTAATCTTATTATATGAAAATTATTCCAAGAAATGATGAACTTAAAGAACCCTTGATAAATGAAAATATATTTGATGATAGGCATGAAGTAAATATTGGATGAATGCAAATATATCTGATTGTTTAAAGATTGTCTTCATGAGTGTTTGTGACTTATTGGGAGGTAGGGTGTGAGGGGAGTGATGCCTAAAAACCCCACTTAAGGTTCTGCCCCTTTGACCCAAGGTAAGGATGTACCATGGAAGGGTGGCAAGTCCACTGAAGGTTCTACTAGTCCCAAGGCATGGGTTGGGTCATGGAGGGGTGGGAGTCCCACCTAAGATTATGTTACAGCCATGGAGGGGTGGTAGGCCTAGACTGCTTAACACTCCCTCGATTATCCCCAATAAGTTAAGTGTCTTTCGAGGTGATGACATGGGTGGAGAATGCATGTACTAAGTTGCCAAGAAGAGAAGATTGTATTGAACAATATCTTGGGCTTGGCAAAGGACTTCAGGGAAAATCCATCCATGCCACTCCTCATATGTCTTCTTAATTGCATTTATGATTTTGTTTATATTTGGATATCTAGATATTAATGCTAACATACATATGTATATGTCAAAATTTTGTTCATATGGTGAATGCATATTTCAATCCAAGATCATTTTATTAAAGAGAACATTTATATTAAAAGAAGAAATCCTAAACCTAATCTACAAGTGAATTCTAGGGAAAACTGTGTAAGGAACATTATAGCTAGTGATTAGATAGTGGAAATCATTCATGTAAATAAAAATGATACTTGCATAAATTATTGTTCAACCATATTTCATAATGACAACAATGCAATATTTTTTTACAGTGATCCCAATTTCAAGCTCACCATTTGATGAATTATTTTTGTCCAAGCATTGGTAATTTCTATTGTCTTAATGAAAATGCATGATTATCAATAGTTATAACTTTTACCATCTTCTTACATGTATTGGATGGGTGTAATAAGTCTCATGTATCCTTTGTCATAGGCATCCAATTTAGATATGCATTCTAAAAATTGTGTTTGATAATTAAATTTAAATTCTTCCATGAAACCAGATATTGTAGGCAATAGAACTTTGAGTACACAAGGTGCAAGTCATATTCAATGCTAATTTGAATCATGTACAAAGACCTTATCAAAGAGTCCATTATATTTTGTATTATCCATTGTTTGTGAGTCATTTGATAGAAAAATTCTTGGGAGCATGTTGTTTAGTACTATGCAATTTGGAACAAGAAAGATAAACAAGATGGGAGACAATCTCATCAAGCTATGGATAAACACAGCCAACCAAGTATTTTTCCTTTTGGACATGAACCAATGATGTTGGATGGAGTAAATTGGAATCTTGTTGTAGTTTCTAGGAAAATTCTTAGATTGAGCTTCATGTTAGATTTTGTCTCCTTTATTCATATCCCATGGGAATGGAACAAAGTGGCCGATTGTTTGGATAAATGGGCATCTGAGAATGTTGGGGATTGGTAGGTTGAAGATTGGGAGCATATGTCCCTTGAGTATTCCCAAGATTTGGACAGGTTGATTATTATGGACATGGCTAAGTAATGTTCTTCTTTTGGCTATTTCCATGGGGGTTTTTCTCTTTGTGGAGCTGTGGTTGTTCTTGGGGTTTTTTGGTTTTGTCTTTGGGAACTTGATTTGGGACATGTGATGCTTTATTTTTATTCCTTTTATTGATTCAACAAATTTTTAACCTTTTATTAAAAAAAAACTATCATCTAGGATTCATATACTTAGAGCACTTATTTGTAGGTTGCAAATGCTAATTCATTGGATCTTTAAAATAAATTTATCTTATTCTAAAAATTGAGCTTTAAAGTAAAACACTTAAAATATTGCTTAAAAGATGAAAAAAAATGAGAAATAAAGAAAATCCAATCTAAACAACCAATAAAAATAAATTGCCTAAAAATAGGCACTCATGTCACTAACCCTAGAAAAGACTTTAAATGTTTGGAATCTAACTCCTATTATATTTGAGAAATGGTCTAGGATACAAGAACAACTTAAGATAATGTGATCAAATCTAATTATGCTTTTATACCAATTTAATTAGTAACATAAAGGAAAACATGAAACTATATGCAAACCAAAAATATGCATAAGAATAAAATATGTAGGAAACCCTTATATGAAAACCCACCAAAAAAAGGGTAGTAACAATTGTATTTATAGGAAATAATATATGATACAATAAGTATTTCTTGCAAAGTATCTCAATCTATAGACTACAACATATAGCCTCAAAATAGGTTTACCCACTTCCAAAAAATAATATATCAACCAACATCCAACTATACCTCATCCCAACCATACAAGCAAGTAAATATAGTCACAAGATGTTCTCATGAAAATCTAGTTCTCAACTAGTTAACTACCACATGGAATACCAATAGTCTCAAACCATAGCATGGCCATCCAATGATTTCTTCATATTACATATAAAATATGACTTCTCCATATGGATAATCACCATATAAAAGTAGTCAATTTCACTAGCACTTAGCGAAAGGTTTTTGACCATATATACCTAAACTACATATATATGTCCTCTTGCAATATAGCCAAAAACTACCTATGGCTTTTATTAACAAAGATAAATACCTAATTACTACTAGATAATTTTTGTACCTCTAAATATCCCCTAGAATTGTTGAATGTCAAAGATACTGAGATGGGGGTAGGTGAATCAGTATCTTCTTAAATTTTTTGATTAGATACCATCCAATTATTCCAATGCATACAACAAAAAAGATAAGTAAAGCATTAAAAAAACATGAAATCACAGAACACATGAACACCAGGATTTTTTATGTGGAAAACCCAAAATGGGAAAAACCACAGTGAGTGTTAGCTCACAATATAGTATAACCGGTTATAAGATGTTATAAAGTTGGGTGGTTCATTGCCAAGACTCACTGTCCAAATACAAAGGCTCACTGCCTACAAAATTATAATGACAAAATGGATTATAACCAAAATGAACTGATAAAGTACACCTAGTGAGTGCAGATTCAGTTCCAATGAAGCTCAGTAAACTAACTTGACACACTTCAACATATTTTCTCTTCTTCACATTTTCATTCACAACACAATCATCTCTCTCACAATCTTAAATTTTTTTCCAATATATATATCTGATTTCTTTGCAAGCATCAATTAGGTCGGCTTAATTAGATGCAGTTCTTATTCACCAAAAATACCAACTGTTGGCTATAGGCTTTCACAAAATCTTCCCAAAAGTAATTCAAATGCCTGACACACTATATCATCTTGTCATGGACCTAAGATAAATTTCACATATGTCTACATAACAAAAAATTAATTCCCCATTACACAATACATCCATTAGGTCAGCTAAGGATAGACCTAACAGCATAATTGTAATCAACAGGTTAATGTTGATACACCATATGAGCATTTGAATACGTGAGATCTTGAATTTACATGCTCCCAACATCCATAAACCATTTCCCGAAACCATATGTAACAATAATCATTAGAAAATAACTGTGGACCAAAAAAAATGAAGGATATACCAAAATACTAGAAAATGTAGGCATTATACCGGTTCAGATACTGGACCAGAATACCAGAACAAATTTAGACTTGATCTTGTAGTTGCAACTCATATATCATGGTGACATCAATGACAACACTAAACAACAAAATGAGCTGTTCTTCTTCATTTTTCCAACAATATCCCCCTTTTTCATTGATGGAAACATGTGCAAAAAGAATATTTACAAAACTCCTTATTTACAACACTTCTCCCCCTAACACCAAAATTTCACCATTCTTCACTCCCCCTTGGACATCAAGGACAAAGGGTGTCCCAAAAATTGAAATTGAAATATGAAAACAAAGAAAAAAAAGAAATATGCATCAATTGGAGGATGGTGAACCTTGAAGCTCCTTAAGAATACCTTCCCATACTGATTTACCATTCTCCCAACTATCCTTTGCAGTAATCAACATCATGTTTAGGGATTCCAACTCTACCAGAGTTTCTTTTGCACCATCTAAAGTATCAGGAGTCAAGTTTATCTTCTCAAGTTTTTCTGTGCCTGCCAAGGCCTTGCCAACCAGAGTGTATTCCACTCTTCTAATGTCACTTAATTAATCAATTTTTTTTTATAATATCTTCCTTTTGTTTCTGTAAGAAAAATAATTTATTTTTATGTGTGGTGATGGCGTTCTAGGTTGATCTATCTCTATCCTTAGATATACTATAAGTACTAGAGACAGTAGTCAATTGGGACTCAATGGAGTCCATAACAACCTTAATGTTTTGAGTGGCATCTGGCCACTTCAAGCAATAAGCAAGAACAAATTTTTCTTGCGACTCATAGATCTTCATAGCTTCTAGGTTCTTTTCAGCATTTAAATGTGCAAGAGCACACTTGTCATGCAATGCTAGTAGCCTTTTCTTTTCTAGTTTCTCCTCGACTTCTTGTTTTTTCTTTTCTCCAAGCTCGTAGGTATACTCCATGAAAGAATCTAATAGAAATCTCAAATTTTCAATAGGAGCGAGGGATGCATCAATAGATGCACCAGGTGTGACCTCTTGCAATGCCTTAAGAGTATCTTTTATGAGTTATTTTCCTTTATGATGTGTTTCAAGAATCTCCTTCCTTTCGGATGCTTGCAATGCATCTCCTAATACCACTTTATGCACCATAGACATCTTCTCCACATCTACAAACCCTTCAATCATGGGAAGTTGCAATAGCTCCTAAGGAATTATTGGCTAGAATATGATTTGCTTGGATAGTAAGCCTTTCAAAACATCATTACCAGAGGATGATTCTCCTGAATGCTTAAGAGATTTTACAATCTACCTTTGACTTTCTTTATTTTTCCTAGAAGATTCCTCATTTTTCTTTTCTTCCTCTCCCTTTTCCTTCTCTTCTTCCTCCTTTTCTTCTTCCACTTTCTCTTCTTCTTCTTCTTTCTTTTCTTCCTTTTTATTTTCATCTTTATCTTTATCCTTGTTATCTTCTTCATCATTTCCATCTTTTCCATTTTCATTTTTCTTTTCTTCCAGATTATCTTTTCTTCTTCTTCACTGCCTTTTCCTTCTTCAGTATTACCTTTTTCATCATTGCCTTTTCCACCTTTAGTGTGCTCTAGAGGAGCATCATTATGTTTTTTAGGCTCAACTTCACCTTCATTCTACATCACTTTCTGGAGGATCATTTTCACCATCGGTATCATTTTCAACATCAATGTTTTTGGAAATATTTGCATTACATGTATCAAGAGGAGTATCTTCCTCAACATTTTCAACAACAACATCTTCATCAGCCATCTTCAACTGATTAGTTACTTCCTTATACCTTTCTTTGAACTTTTTCAATTGCTCTTTTAATTTTTAGACACATTCAATCGCGTCATCTAGATTCTCTTTTAGATCTTTTTTTTCTCTTTCAACTTTGTCAAGATCCTCAAGAGTACTCTGGAGCTCTTCTTTATCATTCATTTCTTACATATTTAGGATCTCCCTCAAGTTGTTAGGCTTTTCCAGAGGAACCAAGCTTTGATACCAATTGTTGAATGTCCAAGATACTGAGAGGGGGGATGAATTAGTATCTTCTTAAATTTTTTGATCAAATACCATCCAATTATTCCAATGCATACAACAAAAAAGATAAGTAAAAGCATTAACATAACATGAAATCATAGAACACATGGACACCATGATTTTCAAGTGGAAAACCCAAAATGGGAAAAACCACAATGAGTGTTAGCTCACAATATAGTATAAATGGTTATAAGATATTACCAAGGGAATTAAATTTAAGCTCCACTTTCTGAGGGATTCCAACATCCAAAACACAAAGGCTCCACACCGCCTACAAAGAAATTATAGAAATGAAAGAAAAATTAGAAACACAAGCCAGAAATGGAACTAAATAGAGGTATTACCCAGCATTAGTGGTCTGGTCAGTTCAGTGAGAGCTCGATGTGAATTGACCTTCATGCATGGCTCACTCTTCTTCACATTCACATTCACAACAATCATCTCTCTCCTCACATTCTTTAAAAGCCTTCTAATGCCTTGTATACCATCCGGTTTCCTTTTAATCAAATCAGGAATTGACCCTAATTAGATGTAGTTGTTATTCACCAAAAATACCAACTATCAGCCATAGGATTTAACAAAATCTTCCCAAAAGAAATTCAAACATTTGACACGCTATATCATGTTAGCATGGACCTAAGATAAGTCACACATATGTTGGCATAAAAAAAAATTAATTCACCATTACATAATACATCCATTAGGCTAGCCAAGGATAGACCTAATAACACAATTGCAATCAACAAAATAATGTCGATACACTATACAAGCATCTAAATACATGAGATATTGAATGTACGTGCTCCCAAAATCCATAAACCATTTCTTGAAACTGAACACAAAAATAATCATCAACAAACAAATACACACCAAAAAAACTAGAGGATATATCAAATTACCGGAGAATGTAAGCATCATACTGGTTTAGATTCTGGACTAGAATACCATAAAAAATTTAGACTTGACCCTGTAGTTGCAACTCATATATCATGGTGACATCAATGACAACATAAAACAACAAAATGAGATGCTCTTCTTCATTTTTCCAACAAGAACATATCCATGCCCTTAGTTATGAAATATACACCAATAGTGTGTGCATTCACATGTATTATTAGACACACTTCATTAACCACTTAGATAATTATGTAGTTATGATTTCTCCTCCAAATAAATTTCACCTACAACCCTAATAACACTAGACTCAAGTAATCCTCTATACTAGAAATTGCAACTTCACAAACTAACACAATTTACCATAGTTCAACAAAACTAATTCTATAGTTTTTACTAGTTAGCAATCAAACATTTAACATGAACTAGAACAAGTTCACCTTATTATCTCACCAAGAAATATCTACAAATGAATAGCTCACCAAAGTTTCAATATAATCCCACTTGATATTTACTATAGAAGGTTTTGTACTATCATCTGGAGAAAATAACTTCATACAAGGGAAAGGGACAATACATCACATTACTACACTATATAAAGAAAGTAGTCTTACAATTTTTTATAAAAGAATCAATAATATTTTTTCTTCATATTAACCACCCTTTTCTCTACAATATTTCTAAGAAAAATATGTTACAAATATAGAATGTGTTTAGTTCCATCATGGTAAAAAAATATATACTTAGAAAAGAAAGTTACACTTTGATGGAAGGGATCAACACCCCCTACCTAATTTCTCAATCACAAATAATAAAAAAATTTCTGTGTAAAACAAAACCCATACAACAACACAACAATTGGGATTAAGTTCAATTCAAACTCATTCCATACATGATTGGATTCTGCCCTAAAATCAATCCATAATTAATCAACTGTGCCTGAAGTAGTTTTACTCAATTATTCAATTAAAAACAAGTATTATTATATAGGAGTGAATTTGCACCCCATGTGCAAATCCCTCATTTTCCCTCTTCCACTTTAGAAAACCAAGTTCAAAGGCTTAATTCCACCTAAGCCCGCTACTTGCATCCCACTAGGTGTCTATTCTGAGCATCAGTGGAGGTGTTTCCGTCAGAGACTTCTGCGTGACATGCTTATGTCCCTAGCAGATTCCTGCAGTTGAACCTACAGAGGCATTACACTTCTCATTGGGAGTCAAGTTGTAACGCTCCCTTCAGTTGATCAACCCAAATATGGTTGTTTCTTTCATTCCTCTCTTTAAATTCATTCCTGCAACATGCATTCTAGCTTCTTCACAACTTCAAGCACTCATTCTATCACTCCAAAAATTGACTTTCACTCACTCCAAGAGTACAAGCTCTCCATTGCAGAAAACACAACACTCCATCACTTTGGTAGAACAAGTTGGGAATGAAACACCATTGTAGCAAAGGCTCATGTACTCTCATTTTCTCCCCCAAGCAACCTTGAGCGCTCTTGGTGGAGGTGTTAAGCTTCCCTTTCTCTCCTTCTATCACTTGGTTGAGTTATCACTTTATTGTTTTGCAGTTCTTTTGTGCACTTTATTATATTACTTTCTTTATTTCATTTCCTTGGTTGTTGATGGAGGTGGAAACACCTAAACGAGGGTTTGACTGAGGTAGGCCCCTATATAGCCACCCAACATTTTCCTCTCTTTTTGTGAGTAGGTGGGCATGCTTTACAAAGCTAGCTGGCGAATAGGCTCTTCTACGAAATCATCTTCGTCACCCTAGCTTTGGTATGTTTACTTTATCACCTTCATTTATATTTCTCGTATTTCATAGTGTTATTTTTCTCTCTTAGGAATTGCTAGCTAGGTTGCTAGCTCATTTTTTGATAAGTTCATATTGTGTTTTTGGTCCTTTGTCCATACGGATGCCAGCACACTTGAGAGACGCCAGTGCGCCACACTGTCATCCTAGAATTGTGCTCTTGTCCTCTAACAAAAAGCCATTTGAGACATAGTATTGAGCTTGAAAACCAACTTGCTTTGCCCCATTTCAAATCTCAGGATTGCAAAGTGGTTGTAGCACTCTATTTTCCTCATCATTCTCATCCTTATTTCCCAAACATCCCATTTAGTTGAGGTAAGTTAGGGTAGCCTTCCACATCTTTTCCCTCCATGACTTGGGGCCTTGCACATGGAGGTCTCCCTACCTTACATTTTGGTGAACCCAACGTGAACCAATGTCTGTCCATCCATTGGTGTGGAGGCTTTCCTCAAGTACTTCGTGATTGTGTTGTTCCTGAGTGTTGTGAAGGTTTATGAGCATCACAAACCAATCCAAAACTTTTGGGTATATCCTTAGGAGAAGTGTACAACACCTTCTGATGGAAAGGACGAAGGTCTCTATTGGGTTATCAATAGGTCTTTTCTTTGGTCTCACTGTTAGTGTGGCCACGTAGGAACAATTGTCAAGGAACGAGATGGGATTCATTGATGAAACCGATCATGTCCTCACTCCTCCTATGTCTCCTACACCATCATCGATAGACAAGCATGAGGCTATTCAAATCCCTGTAGAATATGTGTCCACCCTTTCTAGAGGACTAGGCAACTTAGAAAACCACTTGGAAAGGAATCTGAAGATGGTAAGAGCCACTCTGGTTGTTAGTGAGTTGAAACATATGATGGGTATAGATCAAACAGACATAGAGCTTCTGACTAGCCTCCTTGGTCTTGCCAAATCGTGTGCTCCTTCTAGCAACCACAATTTTTCACAAGGAGTCACTTTCAAAGAATGTGAAGGATAGTTAGGAGTATCAATGCCTCCCACTTCTGTTTATATGGCCGATGCGGTCCCTTCTATTAGTATCCATTTTGCTTCCAAACAACCCAAAACTATCAAAGTGAACAAGGTCCACTTGGGCTTTAGCTTCACCCCTCTTATCACCTCTAGTGGTGGAGGCTTTGGCAAGCTGAGTGGTGGGAGCTTTGGTAGTGGTGGAGGATTCAGCAGTGGAAGTGGTGTTGCTGGAGGTGACTCTGGTGGAGGTCATGGTGGTGGTTTCGGTGGAGGCCCTATTGGTAGAAATGATTTTGGTAGTGGTTATGGTTGAAGTGACATTGGTGGCAGTTCTGGAGGTGGCCTTGGTAAGAATACTCTACAACCCTATTTAGAATACTCTTCTTCAGAATATGGGTAAGATGCAAATCCAGTTAGCGAGTCTTTCCCAAGGCTCTGCCCAACCTATCTTTCAACCATTTTTCTGACATAGCCCATGGTCGATTGCGATCTTAAACACTCCTTTCCCCAAAGGACTAGAGATACCTAAATTTGAAAAGTATGGCAGTAAAGGGTATCCATAGACACATGTGTCTACCTTTAACGCCTTGTGCACAAAATTTTTCCATCATGATTCCTTGATGGCTAAATTGTGTCCTCGATCTCTCAAGGACACAACGCTTGAGTGGTAATGTTCCTTGCTCAAAAATCCCATTTTCTTGTTCGAACAACTTGTTAATTAATTTCTTAGACAATTTCAAGCAAACATTGGGCTGAACATGACCTGTTTGAATCTCATCCGATGTAAACAAGGAGATAATGAAAAAATTACTTATTTCATAGCACACTAAGCGCTCCTCTCACAAATATCAGATCAGCTGCCTAATTCTGATGTGTAGAAGGTATTCATAGGAAACTTACAAAGGCCTTGGCTAGAAAATTTTGAACTTATGAAATACCCTTCTTTCATGCACTTGTGTGTAGCTTTATGAGAGTACCAACAAACGGTCATTCAGTTCGGGGGTTCCTCCTTGCACTCCCATTCTGAGGGAAAATCCATCACATTGATCTCCAGGAAAGGAAAGAAGGTTACGAATGTAGTTGTTGCTATTGATGACAATGACCTCAAACGTAACCGAAAGTTCACAAAGTTATCAAAATCTTATACTTCCATCCTATAGAAGTTGTTGAAGGATAAGGTCATAACTTTTCCAAGTCCTAAGCTTATTAAGGAGCCTTACCCTAGTTGGTATGATGGAAGTGCTTATTTTCAATACCATATAGTTAATAGACATGATACCGAATGTTGCATACTCCTGTGTCATGAGATACAGGACTGCATCAAGGACAGTGCCATTCATTTTGATGGGAATAAACAAAACACTAAAAAATCAATGGCAAAAGCTAATATTGAACTGCAGATATACATGGACCCATTTCCATCACACTCTACTAACATGATTATCAATCCTGCTTATACTATTACTTAGCTCGAGGCTTGTATCAATATGGTCATGGTGACTTCTACTACTCCACCTACACTCGGTTCACCAAACATTATGTTCACATCATAGGATTTTCCCTTGAACAATAAACCCTCTCCTCTTTACATTCTCGCTCACGTCAAGGGTAATATTATGACGGGAGTCTTGATAGACCCTGTGAGCTGCATGAATGTTATCACTAAAGAAACATTAGTATTAAATTCATTACAAAAGGAAAAATATGAAGAAACAAAATCTACCATCCATACGCACAATGACACGACTCTTAAACCTTACGGTTCGATAACTTTTTCCATCCTGGTTGGACCTAGGGCTGTTGACATAGTTTTTGATGTTATCCTAGAGCCAAATCTGTTCAGGGTGAAGCTAGGCATTCCTTGGCTAGCTTCCATGAATGGAATTTCCTCCATTAGTCACAAGTGTTTAAAGTTTTCCCATGAAGGTGCCATGCATGTAGTGCATGACATCGGATATCAACCCTTGGTGTCTTGTGGTGGATACTCGTTGGATCACTTTTGGCCCTCCCCAGTTAGTCTGCTTCCTCCAAGAATAGACCTACTTTACAAGAATTATGTAAAGTATAAGACTAGGGGTAAGGGATAGTTGAAACTGAACCTTCCTATAGTGCAACAGTTGGTCACGAGGAGAAAGCCACACCGACCACCCCCCCTTCTCTGAAGAAAGAGGAGAAGCCCATGCCAACTCCCAATCCTTCTCATAAAGGCAAAGAGAAGGTGACTTTTCCTTGGACTGCCTCATCCTCACCCCTTTCTTGGGAAGAGTATTGTATGAGTAGGCTCGGTGGCTATCTGCTAAGTCCAATGATTCCTCCTTGGTGTAGGCCCAAGCTTAGGATCATAGATCTCCCTAATGAATACCCTGAACCATGGTACTATTTATACAATAAAAAGAAAGGTTCCCAAAGGGAATTTGATTTGCGGCCTCCTACCGATCCTGCTCCCAAGGAAGTGAGCAGGAAGAGGCCCACTGTCGAGGCTCTTGAGATGAATCCTCCTATTGTCCCATAGCCTGTCGATCCTGCTCCCATTCAAGAATCCATTCCTCCGCCAGAAATGGCTATAGTGGACATTCCTATGGTCGAGTAGGAGCCTTCTACTCCTTCACAACCTCCGGCCTCTAGCTCCAAGAGCCAAATAAACTGGCTTGCACGTGAACACAAGCATTGGAAAAAGACCCTCTTAGTTATGCAGGTTGCCTCACAAAGAAGGGAGGAAGAGATGACGACCCCTACTTTAGGGCCTCCTGCAATGTCGCCCTCTTCCCTCCCTTTTGCTTCTCTCTAGTTTGGTTTTGTGATGTTTTTGACTTTTGTTGCAAGTGCAAATACACCTAACCCCAAGGGGGTATAGGTGTTCATCACTCCTTTGGTGGAGCCACCTTTGTTGATGTTCATTTCGGATATCTAGCCTTTTTCGAAGCCCGTGGATATGATTAATACCTCGGTCATATCCATCACGATTCTTTCCTCCTCTTCCTCCACACCTCTAGCTTCGTCTATGGGGAGTTCATCTCCTTCGATGAAGAAAGAGATGGAGAGTGGTCCTTCTAGCAGCGAAGGGCATAAGAGGATCCCACCTTCTTCACAAGGTGGCCTTGTAATGAATTGTTCTATATGAGTGACAAAACCAGTCTCGGCTTCCCTTGAGTTCATCACTACTCCCGAGTCACTCGGTGAGCCTAGCAGTGAATCTCATGCTCAACCTTCCCCATTCGCTAAATTTAGACACAACACTCATGTGGGGTGCATGTTTAACTCTGTTGATGAAGTTCTGACCTTATCAACAATATTCACAAAATCGTTGACTTTGACTCCACAAGAGCTTAGTGGAGAGGACCTCGAGGGTCCCTCTTCCTTATCCCTTGTTGTGGGAGGGTCGGATGCCCCTCCTCTTAACATCCCTCCACTGCAGGCTCATCCTCCTCCCCCCTACAATGATCTAGAGTGGGGAGCATACGACCTCTTGGCTAATCAATGTTAAGAGGAGGCCTCTTCTTGATCTTGTGTGTGTTTTGTGATGTGTTCCCCATTTCATGTGCCTAGATGACCCTGAAGTCACTTTGCACGTTGCAGTGGGCAGTTTTTGGGTTCATGTGTTCCTGTTTGTATGTGGTATTCCATGTTTGTGATTAATTTTTCAATAGAGGCAGGATGATACAAGTGTTGAGAACATTGGAAGCTTCCCTTCCATGTTGACTGAATTTTTTATTTTTTCCATGCATTCTTCTTAGATTTGGTTGGGGATTGATGATCTTTCACCTTGCAGTGGTTACCTATTATTATGATCTGAGGAAGATCTAACCAATACTAAACCAGGATCTCCTGTGACCTTTGTTTATATTTTTTTTCTCTCTTTAACACCAAACATATCTCTTTGCTTTGGGAGTTCCTCCTATGTATGACAAGCGTTCTTTCTTTAAAATTTTGGTTTTCAAAAGAGTTGTTGACGGCTGAATATATTTTCTCAATCTCTGACATTTCTTGAGTCCATATTATAATGACCCTGGTAGGGAACGTGACACCAGCTTTATCATGGGTTAAGTGAAAATGACTTAAACCTTCCTTTGAAGCAAGAACAACAATAATCTTCCCCTTGCCTGGGGGCATATTCTTCCTTTTGATATCCTTGATGAAGTGAACATCTTTCAAAAGGATTCCTTGATGAAGGATCAATTCGAGAAAGAGAACATCTACTTCAAGCTATTATTGTCCTTTGAGGTGGACCCTCTCTTCATGAAAGCGGATTCCCAAAGAAAGAGTTCCCTTGAGAAAGTTTTTCAAAGCCATCCCATGATTCTCACTCACGTCACATGGGCACTTCCTGACTCACAGGGTCCACTTCCTGAGTTTCCCTCCATGTAGAATGCTGGGACCTCCCTAAGTGACAAGACTATAGGGTGCTGCTTCCCATTTGAAACTTCCCCTCCATCCCGAGAGATCTTGGGGAACATTATACAGGCCCGTGAAACTGTGATGGGGCATTTTGCAAAGTTCCTCCATTCAAAGAGTCTGGGAGTTTGCACCATGGGTTCAGAGCCTATAGGGTGCTTCCCTTTGGTTTCTAGCATGAGTTTCGGAGGCCCTGCCCTATAGGATGAAGACTTCTCAGAGTGCTTGTTGGTGTTCTTTAAATGCATGAGTTCATGGAGACCACCTTCTCTATATGGGATCCAGAGCTACTGGGGTATCTTCATGCTTGAGTTCATGGAGGAATGCCTTCCCTATGGGGTAGAGCTGGGTTGCTGTAAATTCTCCGTCTATATTTTTGGGGACACCTTCCTTACGAGGATAGAGGCCACATGAGGCACCCTCTTAAGCTGAGTGTGCTGGGAGTTTTTTTTTTTTCTTCCTTGCACCTTTAGTGCCTTGAGGACCAAACTATAGTTTAGCAGGGACAAGAGTATATACATCCTGCAACCTTACACACTCCTTGATCTACTTTACTGAGCATTCATCAGTATTCGTGCTTGCTAAAGTGAGGGAAAAATGTATAGGAGTGAATTTGCACCCCATGTGCAAATCCCTCATTTTCCCTCTTCCACTTTAGAAAACCAAGTTCAGAAAGCTTGTTTCCACCTAAATGCCAGCACATCCAAGCTTACGTTGGCGTGGTGAGGCAGAATATATAAAGGTTCCCATGCAATGAATTATACTACGAGCAGCCAACACATCTGGCGGATTCTTGTGGCTGAACCTATAGAGACATTACTTCTCATTGGGGTGGGATTTATGTAGCCCCTTTTGTGTGAGCACGAATATGGCTGTTTCTTTCATTCCTCTCTTCAAATTCATTCCTTCAACATGCATTCTAGTTTCTTCACAAATTCAAGCACTCATTCTAACACTCCACAACCTCGCTTTCGCTCACTCCAAGAATACAAGCTCTCCATTGCAACAAACACAACACTCCATCACTTTGTTATAAAAAGTTGGGAATGAAAAACCATTGTAGCAAAGGCTCAAGTACTCTTATTTTCTCCCCCAAGCAGCCTGGAATGCTCTTGGTGGAGGTGGTAAGCTTCCCTTTCTTTCCTTCTATCACTTGGTTGAGTTAGCACTTTATTGTTTTGTAGTGATTTTGTGCTCTTTATTATATTACTTTCTTTATCTCATTTCTTTGGTTTTCTATGGAGGTGGAAACACCTAAACGAGGGTTTGATTAAGGTAGGCCCCTATATAACCACCCAACATTTTCCTCTCTTTCTATGAGTAGGTGGATGTGCTCTTCTACAAAATCATCTTCATCACCGTAGCTTTGGTATGTTTACTTTATCACCTTCCTTTATATTTCTTGTATTTCATAGTGTTATTTTTCTCTCTTAGAAGTTGCTAGCTCATTTTCTAATAAGTTCATATTGTGTTTTCGGTCCTCTAGTCATATAGACGCTAGCACACTTGAGAGATGCCAGCGCGCCACGTTGTCATCTCAGAACTTCGCTAACTTCCTCTGACAGAGAGCTATCTAAGACATAGTATTGATTTTGAAAACCAACTTGCCTAGCCCCATTTCAAATCTTGGGATTGCAGAGTAGTTGCAAGATTCTATTGTCCTCATCATTCTCATCCTCATTTCCTAAACATCTCATTTAGATGAGGTAAGTTAGGGAAGCCTTCTGCATCTTGGCCCTCCGTGACCTAGGGCCTTGCATGTGGAGGTCCCCCTACCTTACAATTACATTACAATCTATTTGCTTGAGTGCTTCATTCACAGACTCCACAATTACCATTCATTCAAATTTAAGACCAATTATAGATTTCCTTCCTTGGTGCAATCTTCTTATTCATTCTTGTTCACGGCTTCCTCTACATTCCTATCTTGGCATGTTTGTATCTAGCATTCTCGTTCCCATTATCGATGCTTTGTTCATACTAATAGTCACTTTCATGGGTATCAAATGGCTTATACACCATACATTTCCCCCTTTCATGGTTTTGCTTCCACACTATGGTGTGGTTCCCCTCCTGACTTCCTCTCTCTAGTTTGCAGAACTTATTGCTTGTTTCATTAGTATGGTTGTGCCTCCTTGCTAAATCGTCTATGCTCCTTACACAAAGTTGAATTGATCCTTTGATCCAGATAGCTGATTTTTCCCAAACTCATTTTTTCCCCTTCTTTGTACTAGTAGGAACCCCTCGCAGAATTGTTCCTTCTTCTCCAACTTCCACACCCACAACCATTTTTTCTCTACTCAATGCCTTTTTTCCCTAGCTACCATCTTCCCTAAGCCATCTCCTAGAAAAACCAACAAGAAATATCAAAATGTAATGAGTTAGAGAGTGTGCTACCACATAAGAAAATGCAACTTAAAATTTATTACCACATAATTTCATGATGCTCCTGCATCAGACTCCCCAGGAGTCAAAAATTGCATGTGCTCCTGCACATGATATCATAAATCCACAATCAACTCTTCTTTTCTTTCACTTTTGCCAACATCTTACTGGTACTGTTGTCATGTTCCTCCAATGCAATGGTCCATTAATCAACTCTTCACTCATGAAAACATAACCCCCATTCATCATCTTCATTCTATTTTTTCACATCCGATCATCAGTAAGGAAAACAAAGATTGCCATGTCTTCTACTTTACTCACTCCATAAATCTACGTATCAACCCCTATCTCAGTTGCACATACTATCTCATTTCCACTTTCTATCACCTAACCTAACACCTTTTCCAATCATACTTCCTCCATGACCAACTGCTACAAAAAAATATCGTTATTAGCTTCATTATTTACGCCCCAACTCACAATATTTTTTCCAAAATCTGCCTCTTTCATAGCAACAATCTCTTGATCCTCAACTATAACATCCATATGCACGTTTAGCATTGCCCATTCTATTTATGTCCCTTCAAGATTATTATTCCACTCCCTTTTGATTTCTACATATCTTTTCCATAAATCATCTTCTGTGTAGTCAGTCGCTTCTCCTTTTTCCATATCCATGTCTGCAATATCTTCCTCATATTCTTGTTTGTCTTCTCCATTTTTGACCATTACTGTTCCAATATAATTAGCCTTACTTCTTGTTGAATCCTTATTCAATCTTCTCCTTGTTCCCTCTTCATCATGAAATTCTTTGTCTTCTACTATTGTCCCAATATCTCCTTCTGGTCCTTCATCTTTTCGTACTCTTATATTTACTGCACACTCTTGCCTTTTGGTGATCTTCTCTAATTCCTCATTCATAGCCATTTCAAATTTTCTTTTGCCCCTTCCATCCTTCTCAATTTTCCTATGTTTACATTCTTTTCTCTTCTGATGTTTACTTCTTCTCCCACCTTTCTCATCTATCATTCTCCACATATATCCATATCACATTCATAAATTTCATTCAAAGCCTCAAAATCATCATCATCATAATCAAATACTTGTTTTGACCTTTTACCTTGCTTGAACTATGCTTCTACTTCTCAAATGTTGCTACTCGCACTTGGTCTTTATTCTCTTTTTCATCCTTTACCATGAATCCTTGTTTGTGGGGCTAGTTCTTTTCTTCATGTCCCTGACTCTTGAGCATTTTCTTTACAACAATACAATTGTTTGTTGTTGCTTGTTTTACCACCCATACTTTATTATTGGATTATTGTCCCTTCATTGCTGCACTTGTGCTTCTCAATCCATGCTCTGTTTTCAGCGTCAAATAATCTTCTCTATGCCTCCTTATTGGATAATTCTTCCTAACTTCCGGTGTCCTCTTGAATTCCTTCACAACTTTTCTCTTTTCATGATTTCCAATTTCACTTTGAACCTTTGTTTGTTGCCCCATATCAATGGGTTTCCTTTGCTTATTGGGCACCTTGTATCCATGATCTTTTGTAAGATGTGAAAGCTTCATCTCACTTTTCTCCCTATTCATTTTCAACCCAACATTATTATTTCTACCTACTTGGCCAAAACCATTACTTGCACTCACATTTACAAGTTCAATGCCCCATTGCTTGGATTTTCTCTCATCTTTAACTTTTTTGTTTAACTCTTTTCCTTCATGGGCTTTGCTTTCATCTGCAACAACTTCTAGGGAATCTTGAAATTCTAAGGCATCTGCAACATTGTCATTATCATTCTGTAAGACTATAATACCATTCCCATATTCATATGTGAGTTTGTTGTATTGTAATCCTTCATGACAAACTGCTACAAACTACCCTTGCATATTGACTCCACCCACTGCTACAACTTTGTTTCTTCTTCTCCCATCTTCTTTATCATACTGCAAAACTTCATGCCAATTTACAAAGATATGAAGCCATCCAAAGAGAAGCCACACAAACTATCACAATGAAGAATAAGTCTTGCCTCAATTGATATCCCAAACACAAAAACTCAATCCAAAGGTATCAATATGGACCATTAGTTATCAAGATACACTAACCATAGATGAAATAACACCCACAATAGGTTCCATCACATCCAACTATGCATACCTCCAAGGTATACAAAACATAGTAAACTTATGCCATCAACATATACACCCATAAACTGCAATCACAAGCTCCATGTGCAAACCTCTCAATGAAGAACATACACATCCAAGAACTCCCATTTCATGGGTAATGCAAATCTGAAAATGATCAAGGAGTACCAAGTCTACTGCTAGCATCACATAAAAGGTGTAAGAAAAATCATGTAGTACCAAGGAACATCCACAATGATATGAAAAACATGTAGATAAATAATATGTAAGAACAAATATCCCCCTAAGTCCCCATAGCTCTCCCATGTTCTCTACATCCAATAAAGGAAAGAGATAAATGAACCTCCATTTCATCACCCATGAACATAAGTGAAAACAAATGACCACAAGATAGTGATCATAATAGCTCCAATCAAACCTCAAAACCAATGTAATTTGAAACCAAACATCCAAAAAGATAACCAAGACCAAAGAGAGAAACACTGCACACCATACACCTATAGAAAGTCCTTCTACATACACCTCTAAATGCCAAATGTGTCAATAATGATCTCCTCCACAACACCCCAAGAGAAAATCCATAGTAACACCCAACTCATTCAATCACCAATATCATAAATAACATAGTATCATGTAACTAACAGGGATGTAAGCCTCTCAAAACAAGAAGATCAAAATCAATGTAACCATTCCCAAAGAAGGAAATAAACCCATAAGCCAAAAAATCAACATCAATGAATGTACTCACAATGCATAAGGAGATAAACATGCCAACACTCCTCAAATGAACCCTCCAGAACCAAATATCCATAGATCAAGATCCATATGCATGAGAAGACAAACCATAAACATAATGTACCAAAAAGAAATAGTGGGAAATACCTCTCAAGTGAGCCTCCAAGTAGACCAAGAATGGGGAAAGAGAATGCTCTTGCAAGATATCCAAGTCATCATGACTCATCCAAGAACACTAAACTTAAAGGTCCATGTTGGACTATCGTCCAACCAAGGTCTAGGCTCCTCAAACTTCCTACTAAAATCTCATCAAGAGTAACCATCTCAACAACATGTCTCTAACCACAAGAGAACTCCAAGCCTCACCTAAGTCTTCATGTATCTATGATCACCTATAAATAATCAATATATGCCAAAATCCAAATGCAACATATCATCATCATGAAGTAATCAAGCAAATGATCATGCAATCAATACAAAGGGAACCAAACAAGATCAATATCAAAGATCCAATAATGAATTAGGAAATAAACATGACAAAATGATCTAACCATATCCTCCTAGGAGATCACATGCAACAATGCATACATACTGGTCTCAAG
>VDFB02058474.1:0-10277 GCA_007258455.2 Sequoia sempervirens
GAAAATGTACATGTTATGCCTTGCATAACCACCCCATTTTATTTCTTTGGTCAAAATGGGTCCTCCTTTGTTGTTTTTGTCTTTGTTGTTCTTGTTTGGGCCTTAGGAGTTGTTTTTTTCTCCTAAGTACTTGTTTTCTTTTATTTTTTAGGTTTGGGTTTTAGACCGTTGCTGGCACTTGTTACTTTGCAAAGTTCAAGTTCTTGTTCATGACCCGATCCTGATTCTCATGCTTTTCCTTGTATTTTTTTTGTTTTGTCGGATTCGGGTTTTGGATCAAAATTGTCACCTTACACCCTTAAAGGTGTAAGTTATTTTTTTCATTTCAATCCCAAATTTCACTTTTCTTCCTTGTGCGTTTTTGCTTGTGTCAGAATCAGACATCAGACCGGAACCAAGACCAATAACTTTTCCAAAATTCTTGTTCCTATTTCCATCCCAATCCCAATTTCTGACTTTCTTTCTCTTTTTTAGAATCGAACATTGGATTGAAATTGGAACTAAGGACTTTTGAAATTTTTTATCCCATCCTGATCCTGATTCCCATGCTCACCTTTTTCTTTCGGGATTCAAATTTCGGACCTTCACTTGAACATTGCACTCATTGAAAGTTTGGTTCCATGTCGTGTCCTCCTCCTGATTATCACTTGCCTTCATTCTTGCGATGGTGCATTTATGACTGACACCTCGATCCTGAGGCCCAACCAACCTAGATTAATGTCTAACTGTTCACATGTGCAAATAGGTTTTGTTCCCTACCACTCCTCATTTTTCTTTCATTTTGGCTTGTATAGTTTGACAGAATGAACCAGAGCAGCGTTTAGAGTTAGGTTTTGAGGAAACACTTTGATTTCTCATCGTTCTATCAGATTTTCGGATATGTTTGGAGGTAGGTGTTTTGTGTTGTGTTTTTCTTTCATTCTTGGTTTACTTGTGTTTTCTTTGCTTGTGGTTTCACATGTTTCACATGTTTTCTTTTTTTCCTTATTTTTTGGCTTGTTTGTTTTGGTCTGTTTTCTATCTTTCTTGGCACCCGTTGGTGCAGTTTTTTTGTTGTTCTCAACCCATTTGGTTTTCTTTCCCTTTTTTCATTTTGAGTTTTGCATGTTGGTGTTTTCCCTCACATTTCATTTTGTTTTCTGTTTGTGGATTTGTTGTCCTGCCATGCCCTAATTTTCTAGGTTTGCTGACTGCTTGGTCGAATTGGCATTAAAATGGATGAATTTTCAAAATTTGACCATTACAATTCAAAAATATTGAACCTAACTATTTCCCTATCTGGAAGGCATGATTTAAAAATTGTTACATTTATTTTTCCTTCATGTTAATTGATTGTTTCATTCTTGATTCCCACATCTATTTTGAAATCGGGAATCAGAAGTATATTTGTGTTTTTACCACCATTTGTGTATCACTCTTTCATTTGCTCTGACTTCGATTCCCATTGTTCCATTAGGATCAAGGATCAGGTCATTACCTCAGCATGTTAAGAATTTTTGATAATGTATCACTTCATGTCCCCACTCCAATCCCTACTTTACCATCGGGATCAGATTTCAGACAAACACCAAACATTTAACATACTTGTAAGTTCCACTGTTTAGTGCCAACCCGATCCTGATATCCAACAAGACGTCGAGATCAGAATTCATAGTGGAATTATCACTGCTTTTTTTCCAAAGGATCATTTCAAAACCATGTCCCAATTTCAACTTCTGATGAAATGTTAAGATAAGAACTCAGGACATTACTCACACTTGTTCACTACTTTTTGGTTTGGTTCCAAATCATATTCCAATTCCAAATTTTGATTTTCCATCAGGATCATAACTCAGAGAGAACCCTTTATCAACTCCATTTGTTAGGTATCATTTCCTAGTGAAAACTCGATCTCGATTTTCTAACACTTTGCGAGATTAGACCACGAAGCCAAACTGCAAACTTCTCTTCACTATAGGTGTAGGTGTCGAGTCATGACTCGATCCTGACTTCCGATATAGTTTAATACTATACTTAGAATGATCAAGTTCCTAGTTCTATCCTGAACCCGAAACCTGAAAATGCTGAATTAACTTGTAGAATGGGAATTTATTTTGAATGAATGAAGATTTAATATGAATGCTTGTGCTAATATGTTCTTCACATGTTTATTCTTTGTCTGATAGTGGTCAATATTTTAGGTGATTAACAAATGTTTGACTTAGAGGAAGAAGTTCTCATTGAAGGAACATCAAAGGGGAAAAAAGCCAAGAAGCTAGAACTAGAAGAAGTCCCTGTCACAATGAAGTATAAGTTCCAAGGGACCCCAATACCATCCAAGTTTGGTTTTGAGGTTATGAAGATCATTGACATGCTTGTGGGACATGTTGATTTAGACTAGTTTTGCAAGGATAATTTTTTAGAAGATTCCACCCAAAGGGTAAAGAGAATTTCAAAGTCTAGGTTGGCTCATGTGGCTACATTTCCCATTATAGTGCAATGTCCAGAATTTATATTAACTACTACACAAACTTACAATCTGACTCAGAGGCAATGCATTGATTCATAGGGCAAGTAATAATTGGTTTAACCCCAACAATGATTAGACTAGTTTATCTCAAGATTATGATTGAAGCTAATGCACTTAAAATCTGGGTAGTAGATGAGGATGGGACCAAAAGGGTAATTAACAAAAGGTGGCTTAAGATAGAGAAGAAATCAGTAAAGAAGGTACCATCTAACCCTAAGAAGTATGGCTTCTCTGAGGACATTGGAGATATGATCAAATTGTTGGAAATAGTATTTGGAAAGGAAAACTCTCATATATTTGAACATTGGATGTTTCCATTTATTCAACTAATTCTAGAGGAGAAATAATATTTGGACTGGGGACATAAAATTTCAGATAACATCCATGACTAACTATTGAAAGTAATAGAAACCAAGACATTATTTATGTCTTTGTACATGATATATTGTGCTTCATGGATGAGACAATTTCCTAGTTTAACTATTGAAGGAAGAATGCATGAGGGGTTAGATCAGAAGAAGGTTTCAGACTATTATGAACAACTAGAGCTGAAGACAATGGAATTTTTTTTTAAAAGAGTTAATGATGCATTTTTATATGCTATTATTAATCAGCTCATAGGTGATGTTGGTTTCAGAATGTCCATGGAGGTAGTGGAGTTAATTGAAGAGTGAGGTTATTGGTTTATCCAATACCCAAAATATACCTATTTTAGATTGTTTGGATATGACAGGAACCCTTTCAAATTGACAAGGTGTTGTGGTGACCAATGGGTCTTGATGGAGTTTGCTTGTAAAGCCATTGAGGTGAATGTGAAGTTTTTTGCATAGCATAAGGCTAGTTGCAACTCATTCCCAATGCAATTGGGGTTCTATTTTTGTTCCTCTTCCCTAGCAGCTAAGACAACAATGGAGGAATTTTAGTCCATGAGTTTTAAGTATCATACTTTGAGGAAGGGCTTTGATCCTAAGAAGAAAATGTATGGTTTGTATGCTTCACAATTTCCCCATCATTGATCACTTCTGGAGGACTTTGGGCCAACCTACAAGATTAGTTTGAAGTAAAGAAAAAGGGATATGAAAGACTAAAAATTCCCTAGATGAAGGATTTTGAGGTTGCAAAGGATATACTAGAAGGCACCAAAGATGATGGGATTACTCTTGATCCCCACTATGAAATGGATAATTTGACTAACTAAGATTTGGAGCCAATCAATTGGATGGAGAAGGAGGAAACCAATATTCATAAGGTGTCACAAGTTGTGGTTGATAGAAGTGTGAAATGGCTTAACCTCCACATAAAGCAACCAAGGGCTAAGGCTACAAGGAAGAAGGATTCTAGTAGTGATCCCACTTCATCTACTAAAACAAGGCAGTATAAGAGGTTAAAGAAAAATGTTGTAGCTACGGAGGCAGCCACAGGGGAACCTACTCAAACAAAAGAAGAAACATTGGTGAAGCAGGTGATTGAAAGCTTGGAACAATCCAAGGCTATTTATCAAGCTACTGTTGTAGGGATTATTTCAGGTCATGGTGCTACACCCATAGCAATTGTATACCTTGGAGAACAATCTTCTAAAGAAGGACCTTCTACTGTGCTTATGCAAATAGAGGATAATCCTCTAACTGCACCATCAACTTTAGAAGCAACAACTAGTAACAGATTCACCTATCCCCTCAAAATCTAAGAAAACTTCGCCTTAGGAAGAAGAAAGAGTAGAATGGGAAGAATATCTTAAGAAGGCTAAGGAGGAACCTATAGAAGAGGAGACTGGGTTTGTGGAAGGAATCCTCTAGGGTGAAGCTATAATGAATGATGTTTTGAATGAAGCTAAGTAGAGAGAAATAATGGGAAGTTCTCAAAGATTAGTTGTTGAATAGTTAGCTAGCAAAGAATAAGAACATAGAAAGGAAAATGAAGAGTTAGCTCAAGAAGAGGAAGTTGTTGAGGCACAAATGAAGACCGAAGAAGAAACCATTGCATGAGAATTGGAACAAAAGGAGAAATTTTAGCAAGATAAAGCAATAGAGGAAGAACTCTGTGCAAAGGAGTTAGAACAATAGAGGTTAAGAAATGCAGAGGAAGCTGCACAAAAGGAAGAAGAAATGAAAAAGATAGAAGAAATTAGAGCTCAAAATGAGAAAATGGAACAGGAAAGATTGTAGAAAGAACAAGAAGAGTGAGATAGAATCTCATATGAGAAAATAATGGAAATAGTTTCTTCAGTACCTCCCAATGCTCAATAGGTAGTAACCCAACCAACTGCTCCTACTTGGTTAAAATTGAATTTGGAGAAGAGGCAATAGGTTCAAGCTCAACCCATAACATGGGATGAAATGGTAAAAGAGATAGATAAAGTGAAGCCAAGGAAGAAACCCCATGTTTTTCATTCTACAAAGTTAACCGATGATGGAGATTTGGTAGCAGAAATTGCTACACCTATAGCTAATAAAGATGATAGGGAATTACAAGCCACAGATTATCAAGTAAACACTATCAATCTTTGAAAAAAAACTAGAAATTAGAAGATAAATCTAATCGATATTGTGGCTACCACTACCAAGTCATGACTCATCAAAGATAAGTAGGCCAAGGATGAGCTAAAACCTCAGGTAGGGAAAATGAAGACTTTTATCAAAAAGCTAATTACATCCACTCCCACACAACTTGCACCATCAGAAACTCTTATTTTGATGAGTCATCAAATGGTAGATGAGTTGACTAAAATAAAGAGAAGATCCCAAATGATGGAGAAATTGGTTGACCTTCTTAGGAAGGATACAAAAGAGATTTTTTCTGCTGGTTCAAAAAGTTACAAGGAAGTGGGTTATCTAATCAAGTCTATGGGAGAATATATAAAGTTTCTTTGAAGAGATGAGGATAAATATGCTTGGGATATGAAAAAGTTGAGAATATTGAAGAGGTTTCCTAAGGAAGATGTGATCAAGTATGCAATTATAGAAGATCAAGATTTTGGTTACCTTGATCAGTGTACGAATACACTAATCTTCAAAATAGATGCCCTCATGGAACATAGAAGAACATTGTAGTAGGCTCAACAAGTTTTTTTTTAGGAAAGGAAGATTGTAAAAGGGATTATTGCTGAACTGATTGGAAAAGAGGCTTCACCAAGGGATGGTTTAATTTCTTTATAGGAAATGTAGGATGAATGAAATAATAGATTGGAAGGAATGATCAAGAAAGGAGATGATGATGAAGGGCTTCTCCTAGAAAAGCTTATGGTCATTAGGTTATATGTATGGGACACTTCCCAAAATGTTTCGTAGCTATAGGATATATACATGGCCACGACCAAGGAGTATGAATGAGAAATGTTTAGGGTGGAATGGGTAGATGTAACTGAAGAGAAACCCATACAACATATTTTTGATAATATGGATGGTTATCTCAAAAATAAGGTGTCTGAAACAATTAAGAGTAGCTAAGTGGAAATGGAATATTCCGCTTTTGAAAAGGAATTGGGTCAAAAATTTCAACCATCTTCAGGTGTCCTATGGGGAAGCAACATCTTCATACCTGTTTTGAATAACTGGACAACTCGAGGTCAATTTTGAAAGACTAAGGACTAGGTGTGGTGATCAAAATTATATCTTGCAGTGACTCCCAGTTAGATTTTTAGCTAGGTGGACGTATGACATACTTCCTAGGTGTAGGAATTTCAGCAAGAGAAGACTCAAACTCAACTGGAGGCACCCCCTATGATTATGGATCTAATCCTCAAATTTGTGGATCTTGATTTTTTTTTATTAGAGAAATTGATGTTAATTCTTGTCTATAACTTAGAATTTTCTCCTCATTGTAAAGGTCAATTGATTGAATTCAGTCTGTCTACCTAAAGACTCGATACAGTTTGATTTTACAAATTTTATGCAAGAAACTTGAATAATTTTATAGTTTTTAATTCTATTTTTTATTTTAGAAGTTTGTTAGTTTAACAATAATGCTGATAGAAAATTGGTTTTATGTATGCCAGTGTATTTTGTTGTGCATAAACCTCTCTTATTTGATGAAAATCAATAGAAGATTTTGAGTTTAAAACCAACTATTGTGTTATTTGTGGCTGATTTTTCTTAATGCTTATTGATCAATTAATCTTGGTAATGTACTTATGGTATTTTATGATTGAAAATTGATTCTAAAAATGATGAATGGTTGTATGCTTTAAATCTGCACTGTGAATGGATGCAATGGTATGAATCATTTCATAAATTATGTTGTTCTACAGTTTTAGTTAATTGGAAAAATGCACATTATAATGATTACATGTCTAAATTGAAAGGAATCTATATTCACACGTTGTTTTTCTAAGCTTTGATCAATATTTTTATGTTTATTTGAAACCCCCTCATGTTAAATTGCTTTATACTACTTAGTTTTTACTCATTTACCATCAAATCCCCTTGAACATTATAGTTGCATAGACCACTAAATGATGATAGCATAGTTGAGAACCAACTATAGAGACCTTGGAAGAGAGGATGTTTTAGATCAATTATCTTTATCAGGAGAAATAGAATAGAAATATTTTGTTTTAACATTGTTGTGTCAATTTGGCCATCAACAAAACTAGCACTAGAAGGAGGGATCAAAGGAACAAATAGGAGTAAATTGGGTCCTTTTCACTAGACAGGTTTGAAAGAGCTCTGAGATCTACTATGAATCTAGAGCCATTACTCAAACTCCAATCTCCTACTAGACCCAGAAACCATAGGGCTCTAACACCACCACCCACTCCACCTAGATTTCCACCAATACCACAATTGTCACAATTCAATCCACTGCCACCAATGGCATTCTTTGTGAATAATCCTTCACCACTAGGAACCATCCCTGGTGGTGTACATGAGATGCCTAAGAATCTAGAGAATTTTTTCCCCAGATATGCCCATGGAGAATCGAGAAGTGCTGAAAAGCACATCTAGGCATTCAAAGATGCATGCACTTGAGCACAAATAACCCATCATGGCATTGCATGTAGACTATTCCCCTATTCACTGGGGGATATGACCTACAATTGGGACTTGAACTTGCCTATAGGATCCATCCTTAGTTGGACCAATTTAGAGGATGCCTTTATAAATCAATTTTGAGTCTTTGTAAATCCAACTATCCTATACCACCAATTCGCCACAATTATAAAAGAACCACATGAAACTTTTCCTCTATTTAACAGTCACTTCTAGAGGATGTATAGGAAGTTGCAAGAACCATACATGGTGGCTGAAGATATAGCCATCTAGGCATACTAAAGGCCATAGATTCATTAATTAGCTTATTTATGTAAAGAACATACCTCATGCCATACATTGATTCATTGTCCAAGGTATACCACTTGGCCATAAAATCACAACAACAAATAAGTTCATAATCGGGTGGTTTGGGAGGGGTTTTCCCTCCTTTGAGATATCCTGGGGTGCCTAGTGCAACCCCTCTATTTAATACAATCCTAGGCATGTCCCACTCTTCTTATGGACCTTTGTCTGAATTACAACCTCCCCCTACATTACCATGGGTCAATGGTGGGACTTTAGATTCCTCCCAACAACATCTGAACTCTCATAATCATGTTGGAGGATCTAATACCACCACTCACCTATTTGTTGTAATGACTACAAAAAGTGAGTGAACTACTCATTTGACCACAAAGTTAGAAACTATGAAGAAAAATTTATCCCAAGTAACCAACAAGATAGCCCAATTCAAGCTGAACCCCCCTCAAAACCAAAATCGGGGAGGGTATTCCAACCAAAACAACTACTCAACCCAGAACACCAATCACAATAAAAAACTTCGAACCAATTGCAATTAGAACTACCAAAATTAGAATCTGAGATACAACCAAGACCCGAGCAGACAATGGGACGCTAGACCAAACAAAGGAGGGTTCCCATAATTATCAAGCCAATGAAGATAAACCACATAGTCGCGAATGTTGCAGATTTGAATTTTATGACTAATTGGTGCAAATTGCATGACACTACATAGCACATTTTTAGGTTAACTACTCATAGATGGAAAATATGCTTAAGATGGCACAAGTTGATTCCCAACTACCACAAGGTAACCAACAAAGGTGGTGGATTTGTGGATACAACCATGTATTTTGAGACTTATGGTGATGAATACTAGTTTCCCATGTAGGGAAAAATGAACCAGAAGTAGATACATATGATGCTCAAGATTTTCAAGCCAAGGGAGGCCATTTTCTGAGAAATCAAAATAAGGGACCATTCACCAAATCTGCCCCTCCAAACAATATGGTCCCCCTAATTAGAATGTCAATAACAATATGCTTCCACCAAAAGGCCCACCTAGGTTTCCAAACAGAGGTAACTTTGCTTTCATTCCTAAATAGTAGAGTAATGATACCATGGAATTTGATTTCATTTCACAAATGCAAAAATAGATGACTTCATTATCAATTTTTGATATTCTGAAGTGGTGTCCCGCTCAACACAAAATCATGTTGAAAACCATGGAAGAGGTAGATCAGTTGAAAGGAAAGACTAAGGAAACTCTAGCTACTGACATGAACACATCCCTATATAGAGGTAAGATGGGGACACCCCTGTTTCTTTTGAGTCTAAATTTTTTTGGGAAGAATCTACATTACTACCTTTTGGATTTTGGAGCCTTAGGTAACTTTATGCCTTTCTCTATTTGTAAAAAGTTGGGTTTAGCCCCAATTCAAACTCATAATAAAGTTATAAAATTAGATAAAACTAAAGTCAATGTAGTAAGAGAACTAAAAAATGTCCATGTACAGATTGGATTAGACCCATGGATTCAAAACTATATGGATATTCAGGTTTTTGATATTCCTGAAACATATGGCATGTTGTTAAGCAAGGAATTGATGAAGGAAATAGGAGGTCACCTCTCCTTGGATTTCTTGCACATGTGGCTACCATGGAAAGGGGTAACAACTCATAATAGGATTGAAAGTGAACCTCTCCTGAAGCATATGATCACATAATAGGACCATCCCAATGAAGTATCCTACTTTGAAACTAAGATAGGTGTTTATAGGAGGGAAGAAATTATTACCTTTTCAATGTTTAATCCCAATTTATCACAACCTTTAGGAGATAGTGACCCTATGACTACTGTTAACCAACAAGTTTTAATTCAAAAATTACATCAAGACAAGTTGGTCCTTGGACAAGAAGTTGAATTGTGGAGTTAATTACTCCCGAATTGGTGTCAAGTTCCTTCCCAGAATCATTCTGAGTTGACGTGTCAGCCATGCTTAGACATTTTAAACCATGTTGGTTAGGAAGGAAAAATTTATAACAATCCTAGAACACCCCCAAATCATTTTTTGTTCAAAGCCACTCCCATGACTGTTCTGACAAGAACAAATAACATATTGGAAGGAACCTCATTGCTAGTTGATCAGGCTCATACCCCACCTCCTGATTTACATATTGAGATTACAGAATCTCAGAAGTTACCAGGTACACCTACCCCTTCTAATCTTCCAATCCCTAAGGAATTGCTCAAAGGAAAAATGAGTTGTAAAACTATTGATCAAGATGAGGTTTGGGAAATAGTCTCTACACATGTTTTAAATCTTAGTGAAGTACCTAAAAATCATCATTTATAGTAGTCTCCTGATCTCAATATCTCAAACCAGTTTGAGCCACCACCTATTTCTCTTAAACAATCACTTGCAACTAACCTAAAGAAAGAAACCCCAACCCAAGATCAACTATGGACCCTTAAATTTGATGGTTCCAAGTCTAAA